>NW_025559981.1:0-72993 GCF_020424385.1 Procambarus clarkii
ACACTGCCACCCCTGGCACCACCACCACACTGCCACCCCTGGCACCACCACCACACTGCCACCCCTGGCACCACCACCACACTGCCACCCCTGGCACCACCACCACCACCACCACACTGCCACCCCTGGCACCACCACCACACTGCCACCCCTGGCACCACCCCACCACACTGCCACCCTGGCACCACCACCACACTGCCACCCCTGGCACCACCACCATACTGCCACCCCTGGCACCACCACCACCACACTGCCACCCCTGGCACCACCACCATACTGCCACCCCTGGCACCACCACCACACTGCCACCCCTGGCACCACCACCACCACACTGCCACCCCTGGCACCACCACCACACTGCCACCCCTGGCACCACCACCATACTGCTACCCCTGGCACCACCACCACACTGCCACCCCTGGCACCAACACCACACTGCCTCCCCTGGCACCACCACCACACTGCCACCCCTGGCACCACCACCATACTGCTACCCCTGGCACCACCACCACACTGCCACCCCTGGCACCAACACCACACTGCCTCCCCTGGCACCACCACCACACTGCCACCCCTGGCACCACCACCACCACTGCCACCCCTGGCACCACCACCACCACAGTGCCACCCCTGGCACCACCACCACCACACTGCCACCCCTGGCACCACCACCACACTGCCACCCCTGGCACCACCACCACCACACTGCCACCCCTGGCACCACCACCACACTGCCACCACTGGCACCACCACCATACTGCCACCCCTGGCACCACCACCACACTGCCACCCCTGGCACCACCACCATACTGCCACCCCTGGCACCACTACCACAATACTGCCACCCCTGGCACCACCACCACCACACTGCCACCCCTGGCACCACCACCACACTACCACCCCTGGCACCACCACCACCACACTGCCACCCCTGGCACCACCACCACACTGCCACCCCTGGCACCACCACCACACTGCCACCCCTGGCACCACCACCACCACCACCACCACCACACTGCCACCCCTGGCACCACCACCACCCACTGCCACCCCTGGCACCACCACCACACTGCCACCCCTGGCACCACCACCACACTGCCACCCCTGGCACCACCACCATACTGCCACCCCTGGCACCACCACCACACTGCCACCCCTGGCACCACCACCACACTGCCACCCCTGGCACCACCACCACCACCACACTGCCACCCCTGGCACCACCACCACCACACTGCCACCCCTGGCACCACCACCACCACACTGCCACCCCTGGCACCACCACCACCACACTGCCACCCCTGGCACCACCACCACACTGCCACCCCTGGCACCACCACCACCACCACTACACTGCCACCCCTGGCACCACCACCACCACACTGCCACCCCTGGCACCACCACCACACTGCCACCCCTGGCACCACCACCACACTGCCACCCCTGGCACCACTACCACCACTGCCACCCCTGGCACCACCACCACAGTGCCACCCCTGGCACCACCACCACCACACTGCCACCCCTGGCACCACCACCATACTGCCACCCCTGGCACCACCACCACCACACTGCCACCCCTGGCACCACCACCACACTGCCACCCCTGGCACCACCACCATACTGCCACCCCTGGCACCCCACCGCACTGCCACCCCTGGCACCACCACCATACTGCCACCCCTGGCACCACTACCACAATACTGCCACCCCTGGCACCACCACCACCACACTGCCACCTATGGCACCACCACCATACTACCACCCCTGGCACCACCACCACCACACTGCCACCCCTGGCACCACCACCACACTGCCACCCCTGGCACCACCACCACACTGCCACCCCTGGCACCACCACCACACTGCCACCCTGGCACCACCACCACCACCACCACACTGCCACCCCTGGCACCACCACCATTCTGCCACCCCTGGCACCACCCCCACCACACTGCCACCCTGGCACCACCACCACACTGCCACCCCTGGCACCACCACCACACTGCCACCCCTGGCACCACCACCACCACACTGCCACCCCTGGCACCACCACCACACTGCCACCCCTGGCACCACCACCACACTGCCACCCCTGGCACCACCACCACCACACTGCCACCCCTGGCACCACCACCACACTGCCACCCCTGGCACCACCACCATACTGCCACCCCTGGCACCACCACCACACTGCCACCCCTGGCACCAACACCACACTGCCACCCCTGGCACCACCACCACACTGCCACCCCTGGCACCACCACCATACTGCCACCCCTGGCACCACCACCATACTGCCACCCCTGGCACCACCACCAACACTGCCACCCCTGGCACCACCACCACACTGCCACCCCTGGCACCACTACCACCACTGCCACCCCTGGCACCACCACCACCACACTGCCACCCCTGGCACCACCACCACTACACTGCCACCCCTGGCACCACCACCACACTGCACCCCTGGCACCACCACCACCACACTGCCACCCCTGGCACCACCACCACACTGCCACCACTGGCACCACCACCATACTGCCACCCCTGGCACCACCACCGCACTGCCACCCCTGGCACCACCACCACACTGCCACCCCTGGCACCACCACCACCATTCTGCCACCACTGGCATCACCACCACCACACTGCCACCCCTGGCACCACCACCATACTACCACCCCTGGCACCACCACCACCACACTGCCACCCCTGGCACCACCACCACACTGCCACCCCTGGCACCACCACCACACTGCCACCCCTGGCACCACCACCACCACCACCACACTGCCACCCCTGGCACCACCACCACCACTGCCACCCCTGGCACCACCACCACACTGCCACCCCTGGCACCATCACCACCACACTGCCACCCCTGGTACACCACCACCACCACACTGCCACCCCTGGCACCACCACCATTCTGCCACCCCTGGCACCACCCCCACCACACTGCCACCCTGGCACCACCACCACACTGCCACCCCTGGCACCACCACCACACTGCCACCCCTGGCACCACCACCACCACACTGCCACCCTGGCACCACCACCATACTGCCACCCCTGGCAACACCACCACCACCACCACACTGCCACCCCTGGCACCACCACCACCACTGCCACCCCTGGCACCACCACCACACTGCCACCCCTGGCACCATCACCACCACACTGCCACCCCTGGTACCACCACCACCACACTGCCACCCCTGGCACCACCACCACACTGCCACCCCTGGCACCACCCCCACCACACTGCCACCCTGGCACCACCACCACACTGCCACCCCTGGCACCACCACCACACTGCCACCCCTGGCACCACCACCCACCACCACCACCACACTGCCACCCCTGGCACCACCACCACCACACTGCCACCCCTGGCACCACCACCATACTGCCACCCCTGGCAACACCACCACCACACTGCCACCCCAGGCACCACCACCACACTGCCACCCCTGGCACCACCACCACCACCACTACACGGCCACCCCTGGCACCACCACCACCACACTGCCACCCCTGGCACCACCACCACACTGCCACCCCTGGCACCACCACCACACTGCCACCCCTGGCACCACTACCACCACTGCCACCCCTGGCACCACCACCACACTGCCACCCCTGGCACCACCACCACCACACTGCCACCCCTGGCACCACCACCATACTGCCACCCCTGGCACCACCACCACCACACTGCCACCCCTGGCACCACCACCACACTGCCACCCCTGGCACCACCACCACACTGCCACCCCTGGCACCCCACCGCACTGCCACCCCTGGCACCACCACCATACTGCCACCCCTGGCACCACTACCACAATACTGCCACCCCTGGCACCACCACCACCACACTGCCACCTCTGGCACCACCACCATACTACCACCCATGGCACCACCACCACCACACTGCCACCCCTGGCACCACCACCACACTGCCACCCCTGGCACCACCACCACACTGCCACCCCTGGCACCACCACCACACTGCCACCCCTGGCACCACCACCACCACCACCACACTGCCACCCCTGGCACCACCACCATTCTACCACCCCTGGCACCACCCCCACCACACTGCCACCCTGGCACCACCACCACACTGCCACCCCTGGCACCACCACCACACTGCCACCCCTGGCACCACCACCACCACACTGCCACCCCTGGCACCACCACCATACTGCCACCCCTGGCACCACCACCACACTGCCACCCCTGGCACCACCACCACCACACTGCCACCCCTGGCACCACCACCACACTGCCACCCCTGGCACCACCACCATACTGCTACCCCTGGCACCACCACCACACTGCCACCCCTGGCACCACCACCACCACACTGCCACCCCTGGCACCACCCACCACACTGCCACCCCCTGGCACCACCACCATACTGCCACCCCTGGCACCCCACCACACTGCCACCCCTGGCACCACCACCAAACTGCCACCCCTGGCACCACCACCACACTGCCACCCCTGGCACCACTACCACCACTGCCACCCCTGGCACCACCACCACCACAGTGCCACCCCTGGCACCACCACCACCACACTGCCACCCCTGGCACCACCACCATACTGCCACCCCTGGCACCACCACCACCACACTGCCACCCCTGGCAGCACCACCACACTGCCACCCCTGGCACCACCACCATACTGCCACCCCTGGCACCCCACCGCACTGCCACCCCTGGCACCACCACCATACTGCCACCCCTGGCACCACTACCACAATACTGCCACCCCTGGCACCACCACCACCACACTGCCACCTATGGCACCACCACCATACTACCACCCCTGGCACCACCACCACCACACTGCCACCCCTGGCACCACCACCACACTGCCACCCCTGGCACCACCACCACACTGCCACCCCTGGCACCACCACCACCACCACCACACTGCCACCCCTGGCACCACCACCACCACTGCCACCCCTGTCACCACCACCACACTGCCACCCCTGGCACCACCACCACCACACTGCCACCCCTGGTACCACCACCACCACACTGCCACCCCTGGCACCACCACCATTCTACCACCCCTGGCACCACCCCCACCACACTGCCACCCTGGCACCACCACCACACTGCCACCCCTGGCACCACCACCACACTGCCACCCCTGGCACCACCACCACCACACTGCCACCCCTGGCACCACCACCATACTGCCACCCCTGGCACCACCACCACACTGCCCCCCCTGGCACCACCACCACCACACTGCCACCCCTGGCACCACCACCACCACCACCACACTGCCACCCCTGGCACCACCACCACCACACTGCCACCCCTGGCACCACCACCACACTGCCACCCCTGGCACCACCACCACACTGCCACCCCTGGCACCACCACCATACTGCCACCCCTGGCACCACCACCACACTGCCTCCCCTGGCACCACCACCACACTGCCACCCCTGGCACCACCACAACCACACTGCCACCCCTGGCACAACCAAAACCACATTGCCACCCCTGGCACCACCACCATACTGCCACCCCTGGCACCACCACCACCACCATCACACTACCACCCCTGGCACCACCACCACCACAATGCCACCCCTGGCACCACCACCACCACACTGCCACCCCTGGTACCACCACCCCTGGCACCACCACCATACTGCTACCCCTGGCACCACCACCACACTGCCACCCCTGGCACCAACACCACACTGCCTCCCCTGGCACCACCACCACACTGCCACCCCTGGCACCACCACCATACTGCCACCCCTGGCACCACCACCACACTGCCTCCCCTGGCACCACCACCACACTGCCACCCCTGGCACCACCACAACCACACTGCCACCCCTGGCACAACCAAAACCACATTGCCACCCCTGGCACCACCACCATACTGCCACCCCTGGAACCACCACCACACTGCCACCCCTGGCACCACCACCACACTGCCACCCCTGGCACCACCACCACACTGCCTCCCGTGGCACCACCACCACACTGCCACCCCTGGCACCACCACCATACTGCCACCCCAGGCACCACCACCATACTGCCACCCCTGGCACCACCACCACCACACTGCCACCCCTGGCACCACCACCACTACACTGCCTCCCCTGGCACCACCACCACACTGCCACCCCTGGCACCACCACCACCACCACCACACTGCCACCCCTGTCACCAACACCACACTGCCACCCTTGGCACCACAACCACACTGCCACCCCTGGCACCACCACCACACTGCCACCCCTGGCATCACCAACACACTGCCTCCCAAGGCACCACCACCACACTGCCACCCCTGGCACCACCACCATACTGCCACCCCTGGCACCACCACCACCACACTGCCACCCCTGGCACCACCACCACCACACTGCCACCCCTGGCACCACCACCACACTGCCACCCCTGGCACCACCACCACCACCATCACACTACCACCCCTGGCACCACCACCACCACAATGCCACCCCTGGCACCACCACCACCACACTGCCACCCCTGGTACCACCACCCCTGGCACCACCACCACCACACTGCCACCCCTGGCACCACCACCACACTGCCACCCCTGGCACCACCACCACCACACTGCCACCCCTGGCACCACCACCACACTGCCACCCCTGGCACCACCACCACCACACTGCCACCCCTGGCACCACCACCACCACCACCACACTGCCACCCCTGGCACCACCACCACCACACTGCCACCCCTGGCACCACCACCACACTGCCACCCCTGGCACCACCACCACCATGTTGCCACCCCTGGCACCACCACCACCACACTGCAACCCCTGGCACCACCACCACCACACTGCCACCCCTGGCACCACCACCACACTGCCACCCCTGGCACCACCACCACACTGCCACCCCTTTCACCACCACCACACTGCCACCCCTGGCACCACCACCACCATACTGCCACACAGGTCCCCATTTTTTTTTTTGGGCAGAGGACCCCTGTGGACTTGTAAGCGCCACAGGTCCCCATTTTTTTTTTGGGCAGAGGACCCCTGTGGGGTGTAAGCGCCACAGGTCCCCATTTTTTTCAGACCAAATATCGCCTGTAGCGCTTGGGGGTTTTCAGGTAAATTTGGGGAGTTACAGATTTGGAATTAGGGAGCCAGGGTTTTCAGGTAAATTTTGTGTCACAGATTTTAGAAGTATGGAATTCTTATGAGAAAATAATTTCCGAGACTTAGAAGTTTGTTAAGGCCTTATGGGAGAAATTCAAATAACGTATGTAGCTCTTTAGGGCTTCCAGGAGAACTCTACGGACATATTTTACATGTTTTCAACTTACAAAATCGTCTATGTAAGCCTTAGTTATTCATATAAATTTAGAAAATCACCTGTGTAAGTCATTGTTTTCAGGGTTTCGTACATCACACCCCCCTCCCACCCCCCATACCTCGCAATCTGTCGCGTCACCTTTATTTACTTTACGCCCGGACAGCCAGACGGCTCTTATCATATCTTATCTCCATAATATCTCTACCGTCCCTCCTCTCTCTCTCTCTCCTCCTCCTATTTCCTTACAACTATTTTCAGAGTTTCAAATAATCATAGAAGTTTATTTATATGTTTATGACCGAATTTGTAAAAGGACCATTTTCAGAGAATATTGTCTTAGATGTTTTGTTAAGGAAAACAGACCACTTATCCATAACATTTAGTTTTATATCCATTTACGGCTATTTCATCTGTAAAGACCAAATTGAACAGAGCCCAGTTTTAAGCTCATATTTCATCAGAGTCCAGTTTATACCGAAAATTCGCCAGAGTCTACTTTGAGAGCAATATTCGTCAGAGACAGTTTTAGCTCATATTTCATCAGAGACCATTTTATACCTAAAAATGAACAGAGTCCACTTTGTCAGCAAAATTAGTCAGAGACAGTACTTAGCTCATATTTCATCAGAGTCCAATTATCAACAGAAATTCGCCAGAGCCTACTTTGAGAGCAAATTTCATCAGTGTCCTGTAATCTGTGAAAATTTGACAGAGTCCAGTTCTTGATCGAAATTCATCAGAGTCCAGTTTTCTAGCAATTTTCGGCAGAGTCCAGTTTATGCTCAAATTCGCCAGAGTCTACTTTGAGAGCAAAATTAGTCAGAGACAGTTTTAAGCTCATATTTCATCAGAGTCCAGTTTATGCTCAAATTCGCCAGAGTCTACTTTGAGATCAAAATTCGTCAGAGTCAGTATTTAGCTCATATTTCATCAGAGTCCAATTTATACCTAAAAATGAACAGAGTCTACTTTGAGAGCAAAATTAGTCAGAGACAGTATTTAGCTCATATTTCATCAGAGTCCAATTTATACCTAAAAATGAACAGAGTCTACTTTGAGAGCAAAATTAGTCAGAGACAGTTTTAAGCTCATATTTCATCAGAGTCCAATTATCAACAGAAATTCGCCAGAGTCTACTTTAATAGCAAATTTCATCAGTGTCCTGTAATCTGTGAAAATGTGACAGAGTCCAGTTCTTGATCGAAATTCATCAGAGTCCAGTTTTCTAGCAAAATTCGCCAGAGTCTACTTTGTGCCAAAATATTCAGAGTCCAGTTCATGATCGAAATTAATCAGAGTCCAATTAAAGACCCAAATTTGGCAGAGACCACATTTTCGCTACTAGCAGTCCAATCCCCCTGAAATTTTAAACAGTTATATTTCAGAATAGTAAATAAACAGTCAGTTATCAATTTCAACTCTTGTGCCCCAGCTTAGTAGTAAATAAGATTTAAGATCACTTTTTCAAGTTCCATTCAGTTATTTTCAGAGCTCAGTTCAAGCTTACCCTTTCCCTGCCTTACCTTTGTCAAAATGTTCAATTGTCATATTGTATTTGCATATTTTCTCTATATTCAGCTGTGTTCTTCACATTTTTTCCATGTTTTCTGTGTTCATTCCATGTTCTATAAATGTTCACAGTCCCATTCAGTTCATATTTTCACAAGTATCTCCATTTTTTCTGTAATCTTTCTCTTAGTCTCATTACTTTCTCTACAAATTCTAGTCATATTTTCTATGTTTTCATATTCATCACATGTTCTCTTTACAACTTTTATACTCAATATTCATGCTAACTTCCATATTTTGTGTTCTTTGCAATATTCATGTTCCTCTACAAGTTCATGTTCCTCACAAGATCACTTCGTTTTTTCACCTTCACTTACATGTTTTCTACATTCTTTGTCATATTCTCCATGTTCTTCACAAGTCCATTGTTCATTCTTTGTATTCCCTATTCTCCTTATCATGTTTTCATGTTCTCTGTAAGTTCATATTCCCAGCATGTTCACTGTATTCATCAACTTTTCTTACATGTGTTCTTTGCCATGTTCCCCATATGTTCTCTAGGTTTTTCCCCTTACATGTTATCTAACGTTCCTTAACTAAAAAATCTTTCACCAATCAACTAAAAACATAGTCACTTTCGTCATTTCTCAACTAAACTTATTATCCAGTCAACTAAAAATAGTCAGAAATAGCCTCGTTCAACACTGTTCTTAACTAAAACAACCTTTCTCTTAGCTAAAAATTGTCAAAGGAAACTTTTTTCAGCACTTTCTTAACAGGCGCTATGTTTCATCAATCAAAAAAAATTGTCAATGGAAACTTTCCAAAACTGTTCATAACTAGCTTTTATCCATCGTCAATCAACTAAAAATAATAACTTTCATCATTTCTTAACTAAACTTATTCCCCAGTCATCAGAAAATAACCGTGTTCATCATGTTTCATTGTCATTTCATAACTAAAATTATCTGCCAATCATCAGAAAAAGTCACTTTCATCATTTCTTAACTAAACTTATTCCCCAGTCATCAGAAAATAACCGTGTTCTTCATGTTTCATTGTCATTTCTTATCTAAAAATTATCCGCCAATCATCAGAAAAAGTCATGTTCATCATGTTTTGTCTTTTGCTCAACTAAAAGTATTCATCGGTCAACTAAAAATAGTTACTTCATCGTGTTTCCTTGTCATTTCTTAACTGAAATATCACTTCTCTCATCTGAAAATAGTCAGGATTAACCTCATTCAACACCGTTCTTAACTAAAGTAACCTTTCGCTTAGCTAAAAATTGTCAAAGGAATCTTTTCAGCACTGTTCATAACTAACTTTATCCATCGTCAAGTAAGAAAATATAGTCAAAGATATCTATCATCGTCGTTCTTAACTGACATTTATACTTTGTGGAGCACTAAAATAGTCAAAATGTAACTTTTTCAACACTTTCGTAACTAAAATTATATGTCGCTAAGTAAGAAAAATAGTCAAAGGTGCTCTCCGTTACACCAAAGTTACTCTTCGAGAAATCAAAGACACTCTTCAATACATCAAGGACTTACTCAAAGACACCAAAGTTACACTCTAAGACATTCTTTGAGACATCAAAGACTTCCTTAAGACTTCAATGGGACTCTTCCATTCATCAAAGACATTCTCTAATCCCTCAAAGTTATTCTCAGCACAATCAAAAGTTATTCCAAGACAACAAAAGTTATTCTCAGCACAATCAAAAGTTATTCCGCGACAACAAAAGTTATTCTCAGAACAATCAAAAGTTATTCCAAGACAACAAAAGTCATTCTCAGAGCTATCAAAATTATTCTCGGAGTCATCAAAAGGTATTCTCTAACTCACTTTGGTCATTAAAGTTAATTTCTATGTTATAAAAGTTTGTCTCAGAGACATCTAAAGTTAATCTTAGAGTTATCAAATGTAATCTCTAACTCTCTTTTGTTCATCAAAGTTGATCTCAGAGTTAGCAAAGGTAATCTCTAACTCACTCTCGTTCATCAAAGTTGTTTCAAAGACATCAAAGTTATTCAAAGAGCTAACAAAAGTTATTCTCAGAGTCACCTTCGTTCTTCAGAGAAACTTTCCAAAACATCTTTATTCATCAAAGTTATTCTCAGAGGCATAAAAGTCATTCTCAGAGCTATCAAACTTGTTCTCAAAGTCATCAAACTTATTCACAGAGTCATCAAAGTTAATCTAAGACATCATTTTTCATCAAAGATATTCTCTCTAAACCATCAATGTTCTTCTCTAAGACATAAAAGTTATTCTCAGAGTCACCTTCGTTCGTCAGAGAAACTTTCAAAACATCTTTGTTCATCAAACTTGTTTTCAAAGTCATCAAAAGTTAATCTAAGACATCTTCTTTCATCAAAGTTATTTTCAGAGACATCTAAAGTTATTCTCAGAGCTATCAAACTTGTTCTCAGAGTCATCAAATGTTATTCTCGAAGTCATCAAAGTTATTTTCAGAGACATCTAAAGTTAATTTCTACGTTATAAAGTTATTCTCAGAGACATCTAAAGTTAATCTTGGTCATCAAAGTTATTTTCAGAGACATCTAAAGTTAATTTCTATGTTATAAAGTTATTCTCAGAGACATCTAAAGTTAATCTTGGTCATCAAAGTTGTTCTCTAAACATCAATGTTGTTCTCCAAGACATCAAAGATGTTCTCAAAATCATAAAAGTTATTCCCAGAGCTATCAAAGTTAATCTCAGAGTTATCCAAAGATATTCTGTCCACAAAAGTTATTCCAAGAGACGTCAAAGTTGTTTCAAAGACATCAAAGTTAATCTCAGAGTTATCCAAAGACATTCTCAGAGACATCTAAAGTTATTCTCTAAGACATCAAAGTTGTTCTAAGAGTTATCAAAAGTTATTCTCAGTCATGATATGTTATTCTCTAACTCACTTCCATTCATCAAAGACATTCTCTAAGTCCTGAAAGTTATTCTCTAAGACAACAAAGTCTTTCTCAGAGCTACCAAAGATGTTCTCTAAATCATAAAAGTTAATCTTAACTCACCTTCGTTCATTAGAGAAACTTTCCAATCCATATTCGTTGACCAGAGTTATTCTCAGAGTCATCAAAGCGATCTCTAATTCATCTTCGTTCTCCAAAGTTGTTCTCTAAGACACCTTCATTCATCAAAGAAACTCTCCTTCTTCCATCATGTTATTCTTTAAGACATCTTCAGTCATACAATTTTCTCTCCAAATGTAACTAGTTCAGCTTTTCATACCAAACCTGCATTTCTGTTAAAACATATTTTCTTAGTTGCTTTACCCTAAAACTGTTCTCTGAACTACACTGTTCAAACCTACGTAACCTATCCTCTCCACCCAATGTTACTTAGTTAACGTAACGTTCCTAAACCTAGCTTTACCTATCCTAACATACCTTACCTTACCTTCCCTATCTTACCTAACTTTACCTATCCTAACATAACTTACCTTACCTTCCCTATCTTACCTAACTTTACCTATCCTAACATAACTTACCTTACCTTCCCTATCTTACCTAACTTTACCTATCCTAACTTAACTTACCTAACTTATTCTGCTTAACATAACTTACCTTACCTTCCCTATCTTACCTAACTTTACCTATCCTATCCTAACCTAACTTGTCTTACCTAACTTAATCTTACTTTCCCAAACTGATGTATCCTAACTTATCTAGTCCAACCAGACATGATCTAACTTAAGTATTCCTTCTTGTCTTTGTGTTTCGTCAATCATTGTCTCATATTCATTTACTCATTTCATTAGTTAATTTCTCAAATGGTCACTTAATTTCTCTATTTGTTAGAGATTGGATATTTAAGCATTTCACTCAAATACATTTTTGCATTTCAAGTGCTATTTGTTAGAGATTGAATATTTAAGCATTTCAAAGAATTTTTGTTATATATGGGAACTTACTCGTTTCAAGGGCTAATTTCTCAAATACATTTTTGCATTTCAAGTGTTATTTGTTTAAGATTGGGTATTTAACCTCAAAGGATTTTTGTTATATATGGGAACTTACTCGTTTCAAGGGCTAATTTCTCAAATGGTCATTTTTGCAGATCAAGTGTTATTTGTTTAAGATTGGGTATTTAACCATCTCAAAGGATTTTTGTTATATATGGGAACTTACTCGTTTCAAGGGCTAATTTCTCAAATGGTCATTTTTGCAGATCAAGGGTTATTTGTTAAAGTTCATCAAGTTGCCCATAAGTTGTATTAGTAGGTTCTATCTTATGTTCTTATTTCCCAACCCCTTAACCTAACCTCTTGTAATCTTAGTGTATTTAGTAGGTTCTATCATATGTTCTTATTCCCCAACCCTTTAACCTAACCTTTCAGATGTAGTTTGTTGAATATATTATCCTTTTCCTAACCTTTCAGATGTAGTTTTTGTTTCTCCTTTTCCTAACCTCAGACCTTTTTACCCAAAACCATTTTACCCAAACCTTCTTTCCTTCTTTACTTTGTTTTCACATATAAGTTCATTCTTTATCATAGTAATAATAAAATTACAATAGTAAAGAATCAGATCTACTAAGACTTGAAATTGAGAAACAAGAGCTCAAGGGAGTGAGAGCATGAAAGAAGAGCAAGGAGTAAGAGAGAGGGGGCGGAAGAAAATGGGACCAAAGAAGAGAGAATGAGAGTGAGAGTGTGAGCATGGGAGCACTAAGACTTGAATTGAGAAAAAGAAAAACTAAGTGAATGAGAATGAGGGTGTGAGAATGGGAGCAATAAGACTTGAATTTGCAAGAGAGCATTTGAGCAAATGAGGGAGAGAGAGGGGGAAAGAGAGAGAATAAGGGAGAGAGATAGAAAAGGAGGGTTAGAATAGGAGAATCAAAGTAAAAGAAGGAAAGAAGGTTAAGTGGGATGAGATGGGTAAAAAGGATACAACAAATACATCTGAAAGGTTAGGAAAAGGATAATATATTCAACAAACTACATCTGAAAGGTTAGGTTAAAGGGTTGGGGAATAAGAACATATGATAGAACCTACTAAATACACTAAGATTACAAGAGGTTAGGTTAAGGTTGGGGAATAAGAACATAAGATAGAACATAATAAATACAACTTATGAGCAACTTGATGAACTTTAACAAATAACCCTTGATCTGCAAAAATGACCATTTGAGAAATTAGCCCTTGAAACGAGTAAGTTCCCATATATAACAAAAATCCTTTGAAATGGTTAAATACCCAATCTTAAACAAATAACACTTGAAATGCAAAAACGTCCATTTGAGAAATTATCCCTTGAAAAGAGTAAATGCCCATATATAACAAAAATTCTTTGAAATGCTTAAATATTCAATCTCTAACAAATATGCATAAGTGCCCATTTGAGAAATTAACTAATGAAATGAGTAAATGAATATGAGACAATGATTGACGAAACACAAAGACAAGAAGGAATACTTAAGTTAGATCATGTCTGGTTGGACTAGATAAGTTAGGATACATCAGTTTGGGAAAGTAAGATTAAGTTAGGTAAGACAAGTTAGGTTAGGATAGGATAGGTAAAGTTAGGTAAGATAGGGAAGGTAAGGTAAGTTATGTTAAGCAGAATAAGTTAGGTAAGTTAAGTTAGGATAGGTAAAGTTAGGTAAGATAGGGAAGGTAAGGTAAGTTATGTTAGGATAGGTAAAGTTAGGTAAGATAGGGAAGGTAAGGTAAGTTATGTTAGGATAGGTAAAGTTAGGTAAGATAGGGAAGGTAAGGTAAGGTATGTTAGGATAGGTAAAGCTAGGTTTAGGAACGTTACGTTAACTAAGTAACATTGGGTGGAGAGGATAGGTTACGTAGGTTTGAACAGTGTAGTTCAGAGAACAGTTTTAGGGTAAAGCAACTAAGAAAATATGTTTTAACAGAAATGCAGGTTTGGTATGAAAAGCTGAACTAGTTACATTTGGAGAGAAAATTGTATGACTGAAGATGTCTTAAAGAATAACATGATGGAAGAAGGAGAGTTTCTTTGATGAATGAAGGTGTCTTAGAGAACAACTTTGGAGAACGAAGATGAATTAGAGATCGCTTTGATGACTCTGAGAATAACTCTGGTCAACGAATATGGATTGGAAAGTTTCTCTAATGAACGAAGGTGAGTTAAGATTAACTTTTATGATTTAGAGAACATCTTTGGTAGCTCTGAGAAAGACTTTGTTGTCTTAGAGAATAACTTTCAGGACTTAGAGAATGTCTTTGATGAATGGAAGTGAGTTAGAGAATAACATATCATGACTGAGAATAACTTTTGATAACTCTTAGAACAACTTTGATGTCTTAGAGAATAACTTTAGATGTCTCTGAGAATGTCTTTGGATAACTCTGAGATTAACTTTGATGTCTTTGAAACAACTTTGACGTCTCTTGGAATAACTTTTGTGGACAGAATATCTTTGGATAACTCTGAGATTAACTTTGATAGCTCTGGGAATAACTTTTATGATTTTGAGAACATCTTTGATGTCTTGGAGAACAACATTGATGTTTAGAGAACAACTTTGATGACCAAGATTAACTTTAGATATCTCTGAGAATAACTTTATAACATAGAAATTAACTTTAGATGTCTCTGAAAATAACTTTGATGACCAAGATTAACTTTAGATGTCTCTGAGAATAACTTTATAACGTAGAAATTAACTTTAGATGTCTCTGAAAATAACTTTGATGACTTCGAGAATAACATTTGATGACTCTGAGAACAAGTTTGATAGCTCTGAGAATAACTTTAGATGTCTCTGAAAATAACTTTGATGAAAGAAGATGTCTTAGATTAACTTTTGATGACTTTGAAAACAAGTTTGATGAACAAAGATGTTTTGAAAGTTTCTCTGACGAACGAAGGTGACTCTGAGAATAACTTTTATGTCTTAGAGAAGAACATTGATGGTTTAGAGAGAATATCTTTGATGAAAAATGATGTCTTAGATTAACTTTGATGACTCTGTGAATAAGTTTGATGACTTTGAGAACAAGTTTGATAGCTCTGAGAATGACTTTTATGCCTCTGAGAATAACTTTGATGAATAAAGATGTTTTGGAAAGTTTCTCTGAAGAACGAAGGTGACTCTGAGAATAACTTTTGTTAGCTCTTTGAATAACTTTGATGTCTTTGAAACAACTTTGATGAACGAGAGTGAGTTAGAGATTACCTTTGCTAACTCTGAGATCAACTTTGATGAACAAAAGAGAGTTAGAGATTACATTTGATAACTCTAAGATTAACTTTAGATGTCTCTGAGACAAACTTTTATAACATAGAAATTAACTTTAATGACCAAAGTGAGTTAGAGAATACCTTTTGATGACTCCGAGAATAATTTTGATAGCTCTGAGAATGACTTTTGTTGTCTTGGAATAACTTTTGATTGTTCTGAGAATAACTTTTGTTGTCGCGGAATAACTTTTGATTGTGCTGAGAATAACTTTTGTTGTCTTGGAATAACTTTTGATTGTGCTGAGAATAACTTTGAGGGATTAGAGAATGTCTTTGATGAATGGAAGAGTCCCATTGAAGTCTTAAGGAAGTCTTTGATGTCTCAAAGAATGTCTTAGAGTGTAACTTTGGTGTCTTTGAGTAAGTCCTTGATGTATTGAAGAGTGTCTTTGATTTCTCGAAGAGTAACTTTTGTGTAACGGAGAGCACCTTTGACTATTTTTCTTACTTAGCGACATATAATTTTAGTTACGAAAGTGTTGAAAAAGTTACATTTGACTATTTTAGTGCTCCACAAAGTATAAATGTCAGTTAAGAACGACGATGATAGATATCTTTGACTATATTTTCTTACTTGACGATGGATAAAGTTAGTTATGAACAGTGCTGAAAAGATTCCTTTGACAATTTTTAGCTAAGCGAAAGGTTACTTTAGTTAAGAACGGTGTTGAATGAGGTTAATCCTGACTATTTTCAGATGAGAGAAGTGATATTTCAGTTAAGAAATGACAAGGAAACACGATGAAGTAACTATTTTTAGTTGACCGATGAATACTTTTAGTTGAGCAAAAGCCAAAACATGATGAACATGACTTTTTCTGATGATTGGCGGATAATTTTTAGATAAGAAATGACAATGAAACATGAAGAACACGGTTATTTTCTGATGACTGGGGAATAAGTTTAGTTAAGAAATGATGAAAGTGACTTTTTCTGATGATTGGCAGATAATTTTAGTTATGAAATGACAATGAAACATGATGAACACGGTTATTTTCTGATGACTGGGGAATAAGTTTAGTTAAGAAATGATGAAAGTTATTATTTTTAGTTGATTGACGATGGATAAAAGCTAGTTATGAACAGTTTTGGAAAGTTTCCATTGACAATTTTTTTCTTGATGAAACATAGCGCCTGTTAAGAAAGTGCTGAAAAAAGTTTCCTTTGACAATTTTTAGCTAAGAGAAAGGTTGTTTTAGTTAAGAACAGTGTTGAACGAGGCTATTTCTGACTATTTTTAGTTGACTGGATAATAAGTTTAGTTGAGAAATGACGAAAGTGACTATGTTTTTAGTTGATTGGTGAAAGATTTTTTAGTTAAGGAACGTTAGATAACATGTAAGGGGAAAAACCTAGAGAACATATGGGGAACATGGCAAAGAACATATGTAAGAAAAGTTGATGAATACAGTGAACATGCTGGGAATATGAACTTACAGAGAACATGAAAACATGATAAGGAGAATAGGGATTACAAAGAATGAACAATGGACTTGTGAAGAACATGGAGAATATGACAAAAGAATGTAGAAAACATGTAAGTGAAGGTGAAAAAACGAAGTGATCTTGTGAGGAACATGAACTTGTAGAGGAACATGAATATTGTACAAAGAACACAAAATATGGAAGTTAGCATGAATATTGAGTATAAAAGTTGTAAAGAGAACATGTGATGAACATGAAAACATAGAAAATATGAAGAATTTGTGAAAGTAATGAGACTAAGAGAAAGATTACAGAAAAATGGAGATACTTGTGAAAATATGAACTGAATGGGACTGTGAACATTTATAGAACATGGAATGAACAATGAACACATGCAAAACAAGAACATAGTGAAAAAATGTGAAGATTTGAACTGACTTGCTGAATATAGAGAATGGAATGAATGCAAATACACGGGGTGACAAGAGCTGGAGCTCTGTAACTGACTTGTAACTGACTTATTTACTACGTCTGAAATATGACTGTTTAAAATTTCAGGGGGATTGGACTGCTAGTAGCGAAAATGTGGTCTCTGCCAAATTTGGGTCTTTAATTAGACTCTGATTAATTTTGATCATGAACTGGACTCTGAATATTTTGGCACCAAGTAGACTCTGGCGAATTTTGCTAGAAAACTGGACTCTGATGAATTTCGATCAAGAACTGGACTCTGTCACATTTTCACAGATTACAGGACACTGATGAAATTTGCTAGAAAACTGGACTCTGGCGAATTTCTGTTGATAATTGGACTCTGATGAAATATGAGCTTAAAACTGTCTCTGACGAATTTTGCTCTCAAAGTAGACTCTGTTCATTTTTAGGTATAAATTGGACTCTGATGAAATATGAGCTAGATACTGTCTCTGACTAATTTTGCTCTCAAAGTAGACTCTGTTCATTTTTAGGTATAAATTGGACTCTGATGAAATATGAGCTAAATACTGACTCTGACGAATTTTGATCTCAAAGTAGACTCTGGCGAATTTGAGCATAAACTGGACTCTGATGAAATATGAGCTAAATACTGACTCTGACGAATTTGCTCTCAAAGTAGACTCTGGCGAATTTGAGCATAAACTGGACTCTGCCGAAAATTGGGTATAAAATGGTCTCTGTCAAGTTTTCACAGATTACAGGACACTGATGAAATTTGCTCTCAAAGTAGACTCTGGCGAATTTGAGCATAAACTGGACTCTGCCGAAAATTGGGTATAAAATGGTCTCTGTCAAGTTTTCACAGATTACAGGACACTGATGAAATTTGCTCTCAAAGTAGACTCTGGCGAATTTCGGTATAAACTGGTCTCTGATGAAATATGAGCTTAAAACTGGGCTCTGTTCAATTTTGGTCTTTACAGGTGAAATAGCCGTAAATGGATATAAAACTAAATGTTATGGATAAGTGGTCTGTTTTCCTTAACAAAACATCTAAGACAATATTCTCTGAAAATGGTCCTTTTACAAATTCGGTCATAAACATATAAATAAACTTCTATGATTATTTGAAACTCTGAAAATAGTTGTAAGGAAATAGGAGGAGGAGAGAGAGAGAGAGGAGGGACGGTAGAGATATTATGGAGATAAGATATGATAAGAGCCGTCTGGCTGTCCGGGCGTAAAGTAAATAAAGGTGACGCGACAGATTGCGAGGTAAGGGGGGAGGGAGGGGGGTGTGATGTACGAAACCATGAAAACAATGACTTACACAGGTGATTTTCTAAATTTATATGAATAACTAAGGCTTACATAGACGATTTTGTAAGTTGAAAACATGTAAAACATGTCCGTAGAGTTCTCCTGGAAGCCCTAAAGAGCTACATACGTTATTTGAATTTCTCCCATAAGGCCTTAACAAACTTCTAAGTCTCGGAAATTATTTTTCTTATAAGAAACTGCCACCCCTGGCACCACCACCACCACACTGCCACCCCTGGCACCACCACCACCACACTGCCACCCCTGGCACCACCACCACACTGCCACCCCTGGCACCCACCACCACACTGCCACCCCTGGCACTGCCACCCCTGGCACCACCACCACACTGCCACCCCTGGCACCACCACCACACTGCCACCCCTGGCACCACCACCACCACACTGCCACCCCTGGCACCACCACCACACACCCACCCCTGGCACCACCACCACACTGCCACCCCTGGCACCACCACCACCACACTGCCACCCCTGGCACCACCACCACCACACTGCCACCCCTGGCACCACCACCACCACACTGCCACCCCTGGCACCACCACCACACTGCCACCCCTGGCACCACCACCACACTGCCACCACCACCCACTGCCACCCCTGCCACCACCACACTGCCACCCCTGGCACCACCACCACACTGCCACCCCTGGCACCACCACCACCACACTGCCACCCCTGCACCACCACCACCACCACCACCACACTGCCACCCCTGGCACCACCACCACCACACTGCCACCCCTGGCACCACCACCACCACACTGCCACCCCTGGCACCACCACCACCACACTGCCACCCCTGGCACCACCACCACCACACTGCCACCCCTTGCACCACCACCACCACACTGCCACCCCTTGCACCACCACCACACTGCCACCCCTGGCACCACCACCACTCTGCCACCCCTGGCACCACCACCACCACACTGCCACCCCTTGCACCACCACCACCACACTGCCACCCCTTGCACCACCACCACTCTGCCACCCCTGGCACCACCACCACCACACTGCCACCCCTTGCACCACCACCACCACCACCACCCCTGGCACCACTGCCACCCCTGGCACCACCACCCACACTGCCACCCCTGGCACCACCACCACACTGCCACCCCTGGCACCCCACCACCACACTGCCACCACCACCACCACACTGCCACCCCTGGCACCACCACCACACTGCCACCCCTGGCACCACCACCACCACACTGCCACCCCTGGCACCACCACCACCACACTGCCACCCCTGGCACCACCACCACCACACTGCCACCCCTGGCACCACCACCACCACACTGCCACCCCCACTGCCACCCCTGGCACCACCACCACCACACTGCCACCCCTGGCACCACCACCACCACACTGCCACCCCTGGCACCACCACCACCACACTGCCACCCCTGGCACCACCACCACCACACTGCCACCCCTGCCACCCCACCACCACCACCACACTGCCACCCCTGGCACCACCACCACCACACTGCCACCCCTGGCACCACCACCACCACACTGCCACCCCTGGCACCACCACCACCACACTGCCACCCCTGGCACCACCACCACCACACTGCCACCCCTGGCACCACCACCACACACACTGCCACCCCTGGCACCACCACCACCACACTGCCACCCCTGGCACCACCACCACCACACTGCCACCCCTGGCACCACCACCACCACACTGCCACCCCTGGCACCACCACCACACTGCCACCCCTGGCACCACCACCACCACACTGCCACACTGCCACCCCTGGCACCCCTGGCACCACCACCACACTGCCACTGCCACCTGCCACCCCTGGCACCACCACCACACTGCCACCCCTGGCACCACCACCACACTGCCACCCCTGGCACCACCACCACCACACTGCCACCCCTGGCACCACCACCACCACACTGCCACCCCTGGCACCACCACCACCACACTGCCACCCCTGGCACCACCACCACACTGCCACCCCTGGCACCACCACCACCACACTGCCACCCCTGGCACCACCACCACCACACTGCCACCCCTGGCACCACCACCACCACACTGCCACCCCTGGCACCACCACCACCACACTGCCACCCCTGGCACCACCACCACCACACTGCCACCCCTGGCACCACCACCACACCACACTGCCACCCCTGGCACCACCACCACCTGCCACCACTGCCACCCCTGGCACCACCACCACCACACTGCCACCCCTGGCACCACCACCACCACACTGCCACCCCTGGCACCACCACCACCACACTGCCACCCCTGGCACCACCACCACCACACTGCCACCCCTGGCACCACCACCACCACACTGCCACCCCTGGCACCACCACCACCACACTGCCACCCCTGGCACCACCACCACCACACTGCCACCCCTGGCACACCACCACCACCACACTGCCACCCCTGGCACCACCACCACCACACTGCCACCCCTGGCACCACCACCACCACACTGCCACCCCTGGCACCACCACACCACACTGCCACCCCTGCACCACCACCACCACACTGCCACCCCTGGCACCACCACCACCACACTGCCACCCCCACCACCACCACCACCACCACACTGCCACCCCTGGCCTGGCACCACCACCACCACACTGCCACCCCTGGCACCACCACCACCTGGCACCACCCACACTGCCACCCCTGGCACCACCACCACCACACTGCCACCCCTGGCACCACCACCACACTGCCACCCCTGGCACCACCACCACACTGCCACCCCTGGCACCACCACCTGCCACCCTGCCACCCCCACCACACCACCACCACCACTGGCACCCCTGGCACCACCACCACACTGCCACCCCTGGCACCACCACCACCACACTGCCACCCCTGGCACCACCACCACCACACTGCCACCCCTGGCACCACCCACCACACTGCCACCCCCACCACCACCACACTGCCACCCCTGGCACCACCACCACCACACTGCCACCCCTGGCACCACCACCACCACACTGCCACCCCTGGCACCACCACCACCACACAGCCACCCCTGGCACCACCACCACACTGCCACCCCTGGCACCACCACCACACTACCACCCCTGGCACCACCACCACCACACTGCCACCCCTGGCACCACCACCACCACACTGCCACCCCTGGCACCACCTCACCACTGCCACCACCACCACCACACTGCCACCGCCGGCACCAACACCACACTGCCACCCCTGGCACCACCACCACCACCACCACACTGCCACCCCTGGCACCACCACCACCACACTGCCACCCCTGGCACCACCACCACTACACTGCCACCCCTGGCACCACCACCACCACACTGCCACCCCTGGCACTACCAACACACTGCCACCCCTGGCACCACCACCACCACACTGCCACCCCTGGCACCACCACCACACTGCCACCCCTGCCACCACCACCACCACCACCCACTGCCACCCCTGGCACCACCACCACCACACTGCCACCCCTGGCACCACCACCACCACACTGCCACCCCTGGCACCACCACCACCACACTGCCACCCCTGGCACCACCACCACCACACTGCCACCCCTGGCACCACCACCACCACACTGCCACCCCTGGCACCACCACCACACTGCCACCCCTGGCACCACCACCACCACACTGCCACCCCTGGCACCTGCCACCACCACCACCACACTGCCACCCCTGGCACCACCACCACCACACTGCCACCCCTGGCACCACCACCACCACACTGCCACCCCTGGCACCACCACCACCACACTGCCACCCCTGGCACCACCACCACCACACTGCCACCCCTGGCACCACCACCACCACACTGCCACCCCTGGCACCACCACCACCACACTGCCACCCCAGCCACCACCACCACCACACTGCCACCCCTGGGCACCACCACCTGCCACCACTGCACCACCACCCACACTGCCACCACCACCACCACCACACTGCCACCCCTGGCACCACCACCACCACACTGCCACCCCTGGCACCTCCACACCACTGCCACCCCTGGCACCACCTCCACCACACTGCCACCCCTGGCACCACCACCACACTTCCACCCCTTGCACCACCACCACCACCACCACACTGCCACCCCTGGCACCACCACCACCACACTGCCACCCCTGGCACCACCACCACCACACTGCCACCCCTGGCACCACCACCACCTGCCACCCCCACACCACCACCACTGGCACCCCTGGCACCACCACCACCACTGCCACCCTGGCACCACCACCACCACACTGCCACCCCTGGCACCACCACCACCACACTGCCACCCCTGGCACCACCACACCACTGCCACCCCTGGCACCACCACCACCACACTGCCACCCCTGGCACCACCACCACCACCACCACACTGCCACCCCTGGCACCACCACCAAAACACTGCCACCCCTGGCACCACCACCACCACACTGCCACCCCTGGCACCACCACCACCACTGCCACCCCTGGCACCACCACCACCACACTGCCACCCCTGGCACCACCACCACCACACTGCCACCCCTGGCACCACCACCACACTGCCACCCCTGGCACCACCACCACCACACTGCCACCCCTGGCACCACCACCACCACACTGCCACCCCTGGCACCACCACCACACTGCCACCCCTGGCACCACCACCACCACACTGCCACCCCTGGCACCACCACCACCACACTGCCACCCCTGGCACCACCACCACACTGCCACCCCTGGCACCACCACCACCACACTGCCACCCCTGGCACCACCACCACCACACTGCCACCCCTGGCACCACCACCACCACACTGCCACCCCTGGCACCACCACCACCACACTGCCACCCCTGGCACCACCACCACCACACTGCCACCCCTGGCACCACCACCACCCACTGCCACCCCTGGCACCACCACCACCACACTGCCACCCCTGGCACCACCACCACCACACTGCCACCCCTGGCACCACCACCACCACACTGCCACCCCTGGCACCACCACCACCACACTGCCACCCCTGGCACCACCACCACCACACTGCCACCCCTGGCACCACCACCACCACACTGCCACCCCTGGCACCACCACCACCACACTGCCACCCCTGGCACCACCACCACCACACTGCCACCCCTGGCACCACCACCACCACACTGCCACCCCTGGCACCACCACCACCACACTGCCACCCCTGGCACCACCACCACCACACTGCCACCCCTGGCACCACCACCACCACACTGCCACCCCTGGCACCACACACCACACTGCCACCCCTGGCACCACCACCACCACACTGCCACCCCTGGCACCACCACCACCACACTGCCACCCCTGGCACCACCACCACACTGCCACCCCTGGCACCACCACCACCACACTGCCACCCCTGGCACCACCACCACCACACTGCCACCCCTGGCACCACCACCACCACACTGCCACCCCTGGCACCACCACCCACACTGCCACCCCTGGCACCACCACCACCACACTGCCACCCCTGGCACCACCACCACCACACTGCCACCCCTGGCACCACCACCACCACACTGCCACCCCTGGCACCACCACCACCACACTGCCACCCCTGGCACCACCACCACCACACTGCCACCCCTGGCACCACCACCACCACACTGCCACCCCTGGCACCACCACCACCACACTGCCACCCCTGGCACCACCACCACCACACTGCCACCCCTGGCACCACCACCACCACACTGCCACCCCTGGCACCACCACCACCACACTGCCACCCCTGGCACCACCACCACCACACTGCCACCCCTGGCACCACCACCACCACACTGCCACCCCTGGCACCACCACCACCACACTGCCACCCCTGCACCACCACCACCACACTGCCACCCCTGGCACCACCACCACCACACTGCCACCCCTGGCACCACCACCACCACACTGCCACCCCTGGCACCACCACCACACTGCCACCCCTGGCACCACCACCACCACACTGCCACCCCTGGCACCACCACCACCACACTGCCACCCCTGGCACCACCACCACCACACTGCCACCCCTGGCACCACCACCACCACACTGCCACCCCTGGCACCACCACCACCACACTGCCACCCCTGGCACCACCACCACCACACTGCCACCCCTGGCACCACCACCACCACACTGCCACCCCTGGCACCACCACCACCACACTGCCACCCCTGGCACCACCACCACCACACTGCCACCCCTGGCACCACCACCACCACACTGCCACCCCTGGCACCACCACCACCACACTGCCACCCCTGGCACCACCACCACCCACTGCCACCCCTGGCCACCACCTGGCACTGCCACCCCTGGCACCACCACCACACTGCCACCCCTGGCACCACCACCACCACACTGCCACCCCTGGCACCACCACCACCACACTGCCACCCCTGGCACCACCACCACCACACTGCCACCCCTGGCACCACCACCACCACACTGCCACCCCTGGCACACACTGCCACCCCCACCACCACACTGCCACCCCTGGCACCACCACCACCACACTGCCACCCCTGGCACCACCACCACCACACACCCACTGCCACCCCTGGCACCACCACCACCACACTGCCACCCCTGGCACCACCACCACCACACTGCCACCCCTGGCACCACCACCACCACACTGCCACCCCTGGCACCACCACCACACTGCCACCCCTGGCACCACCACCACCACACTGCCACCCCTGGCACCACCACCACCACACTGCCACCCCTGCCACTGCCACCCTGGCACCACCACCACACTGCCACCCCTGGCACCACCACCACACTGCCACCCCTGGCACCACCACCACCACACTGCCACCCCTGGCACCACCACCACCACACTGCCACCCCTGGCACCACCACCACCACACTGCCACCCCTGGCACCACCACCACCACACTGCCACCCCTGGCACCACCACCACCACACTGCCACCCCTGGCACCACCACCACCACACTGCCACCCCTGGCACCACCACCACCACACTGCCACCCCCACTGCCACCCCTGGCACCACCACCACACTGCCACCCCTGGCACCACCACCACTGCCACCCTGCCACCCCTGGCACCACCACCACTGGCACCACCACCCCTGGCACCACCCCACCACCACCACACTGCCACCCCTGGCACCACCACCACCACACTGCCACCCCTGGCACCACCACCACCACACTGCCACCCCTGGCACCACCACCACCACACTGCCACCCCTGGCACCACCACCACACTGCCACCCCTGGCACCACCACCACCACTGCCACCCCTGGCACCACCACCACCACACTGCCACCCCTGGCACCACCACCACTGCCACCACACTGCCACCCCTGGCACCACCACCACCACACTGCCACCCCTGGCACCACCACCACCACACTGCCACCCCTGGCACCACCACCACACTGCCACCCCTGGCACCACCACCACCACACTGCCACCCCTGGCACCACCACCACCACACTGCCACCCCTGGCACCACCACCACCACACTGCCACCCCTGGCACCACCACCACCACACTGCCACCCCTGGCACCACCACCACCACACTGCCACCCCTGGCACCACCACCACCACACTGCCACCCCTGGCACCACCACCACCACACTGCCACCCCTGGCACCACCACCACCACACTGCCACCCCTGGCACCACCACACACACTGCCACCCCTGGCACCACACCACCACACTGCCACCCCTGGCACCACCACCACCACACTGCCACGCCTGGCACCACCACCACACTGCCACCCCTGGCACCACCACCACCACACTGCCACCCCTGGCACCACCACCACCACACTGCCACCCCTGGCACCACCACCACCACACTGCCACCCCTGCACCACCACCACCACACTGCCACCCCTGGCACCCACCACACTGCCACCCCTGGCACCACCACCACCACACTGCCACCCCTGGCACCACCACCACCACACTGCCACCCCTGGCACCACCACCACCACACTGCCACCCCTGGCACCACCACCACCACTGGCCACCCACACTGCCACCCCTGGCACCACCACCACCACACTGCCACCCCTGGCACCACCACCACCACACTGCCACCCCTGGCACCACCACCACCACACTGCCACCCCTGGCACCACCACCACCACACTGCCACCCCTGGCACCACCACCACCACACTGCCACCCCTGGCACCACCACCACCACACTGCCACCCCTGGCACCACCACCACCACACACCACACACACCCTGGCACCACCACCACCACACTGCCACCCCTGGCACCACCACCACCACACTGCCACCCCTGGCACCACCACCACCACTGCCACCCCTGGCACCACCACCACCACACTGCCACCCCTGGCACCACCACCACACACCCCTGCACCACCACCCCTGCCACCCCACCACCACCACCACACTGCCACCCCTGGCACCACCACCACACTGCCACCCCTGGCACCACCACCACCACACCACCCCTGCACCACCACCACCCCTGCCACCACTGGCACCACCACCACACTGCCACCCCTGGCACCACCACCACCACACTGCCACCCCAGGCACCACCACCACACTGCCACCCCTGGCACCACCACCACACTGCCACCCCTGGCACCACCACCACCACACTGCCACCCCTGGCACCACCACCACACTGCCACCCCTGGCACCACCACCACCACACTGCCCCCCCTGGCACCCCCACCACCACCACACTGCCACCCCTGGCACCACCACCACACTGCCACCCCTGGCACCACCACCACCACACTGCCACCCCTGGCACCACCACCACCACACTGCCACCCCTGGCACCACCACCACACTGCCACCCCTGGCACCACCACCACACTGCCACCCCTGGCACCACCACCACCACACTGCCACCCCTGGCACCACCACCACCACACTGCCACCTCTGGCACCACCACCACCACACTGCCACCCCTGGCACCACCACCACCACACTGCCACCCCTGGCACCACCACCACCACACTGCCACCCCTGGCACCACCACCACCACACTGCCACCCCTGGCACCACCACCACCACACTGCCACCCCTGGCACCACCACCACCACACTGCCACCCCTGGCACCACCACCCACCACACTGCCACCCCTGGCACCCCCACCACCACCACACTGCCACCCCTGGCACCACCACCACCACCACCACACTGCCACCCCTGGCACCACCACCACCACCACTGCCACCCCTGGCACCACCACCACCACACTGCCACCCCTGGCACCACCACCACCACACTGCCACCCCTGGCACCACCACCACACACACTGCCACCCCTGGCACCACCACCACCACACTGCCACCCCTGGCACCACCACCACCACACTGCCACCCCTGGCACCACCACCACCACACTGCCACCCCTGGCACCACCACCACCACACTGCCACCCCTGCCACCCCTGGCACCACCACCACCACACTGCCACCCCTGGCACCACCACCACCACACTGCCACCCCTGGCACCACCACCACCACACTGCCACCCCTGGCACCACCACCACACTGCCACCCCTGGCACCACCACCACCACACTGCCACCCCTGGCACCACCACCACCACACTGCCACCCCTGGCACCACCACCACCACACTGCCACCCCTGGCACCACCACCTCCACACTGCCACCCCTGGCACCACCACCACCACACTGCCACCCCTGGCACCACCACCACACTGCCACCCCTGGCACCACCACCACCACACTGCCACCCCTGGCACCACCACCACCACACTGCCACCCCTGGCACCACCACCACCACTGCCACACTGCCACCACCACCACCACCACACTGCCACCCCTGGCACCACCACCACCACACTGCCACCCCTGGCACCACCACCACCACACTGCCACCCCTGGCACCACCACCACCACACTGCCACCCCTGGCACCACCACCACCACACTGCCACCCCTGGCACCACCACCACCACACTGCCACCCCTGGCACCACCACCACACTGCCACCCCTGGCACCACCACCACCACCACTGCCACCCCTGGCACCACCACCACCACTACTGCCACCCCTGGCACCACCACCACCACACTGCCACCCCTGGCACCACCACCACCACACTGCCGCCCCTGGCACCACCACCACCACACTGCCACCCCTGGCACCACCACCACCACCACTGCCACCACCACCACCACCACACTGCCACCCCTGGCACCACCACCACACTGCCACCCCTGGCACCACCACCACCACACTGCCACCCCTGGCACCACCACCACCACACTGCCACCCCTGGCACCACCACCACCACACTGCCACCACCCTGGCACCACCACCACCACACTGCCACCCCTGGCACCACCACCACCACACTGCCACCCCTGGCACCACCACCACACCACCACACTGCCACCCCTGGCACCACCACCACCACACTGCCACCCCTGGCACCACCACCACCACACTGCCACCCCTGGCACCACCACCACCACACTGCCACCCTGGCACCACCACCACCACACTGCCACCCCTGGCACCACCACCACCACCACCCTGGCACTGCCACCCCTGGCACCACCACACCACCACACTGCCACCCCTGGCACCACCACCACCACACTGCCACCCCTGGCACCACCACCACCACACTGCCACCCCTGGCACCACCACCACCACACTGCCACCCCTGGCACCACCACCACCACACTGCCACCCCTGGCACCACCACCACCACACTGCCACCCCTGGCACCACCACCACCACACTGCCACCCCTGGCACCACCACCACCACACTGCCACCCCTGGCACCACCACCACACTGCCACCCCTGGCACCACCACCACCACACTGCCACCCCTGGCACCACCACCACCACACTGCCACCCCTGGCACCACCACCACCACACTGCCACCCCTGGCACCACCACCACCACACTGCCACCCCTGGCACCACCACCACCACACTGCCACCCCTGGCACCACCACCACCACACTGCCACCCCTGGCACCACCACCACCACACTGCCACCCCTGGCACCACCACCACCACACTGCCACCCCTGGCACCACCACCACCACACTGCCACCCCTGGCACCACCACCACCACACTGCCACCCCTGGCACCACCACCACCACACTGCCACCCCTGGCACCACCACCACACTGCCACACTGCCACCCCCACACTGCCACCCCCACCACCACCACACTGCCACCCCTGGCACCACCACCACCACACTGCCACCCCTGGCACCACCACCACACTGCCACCCCTGGCACCACCACCACCACACTGCCACCCCTGGCACCACCACCACACTGCCACACCACCACCACCTGCCACCACCACCACCACACTGCCACCCCTGGCACCACCACCACACACTGCCACCCCTGGCACCACCACCCACCACACTGCCACCCCTGGCACCCACCACCACACTGCCACCCCTGGCACCACCACCACACTGCCACCCCTGGCACCACCACCACCACACTGCCACCCCTGGCACCACCACCACACTGCCACCCCTGGCACCACCACCACCACACTGCCACCCCTGGCACCACCACCACCACACTGCCACCCCTGGCACCACCACCACCACACAGCCACCCCTGGCACCACCACCACCACACTGCCACCCCTGGCACCACCACCCACCACCACACTGCCACCCCTGGCACCACCACCACCACACTGCCACCCCTGGCACCACCACCACACTGCCACCCCTGGCACCACCACCACCACACTGCCACCCCTGGCACCACCACCACACTGCCACCCCTGCCACCCCTGGCACCACCACCACCACACTGCCACCCCTGGCACCACCACCACCACACTGCCACCCCTGGCACCACCACCACCACACTGCCACCCCTGGCACCACCACCACCACACTGCCACCCCTGGCACCACCACCACACTGCCACCCCTGGCACCACCACCACCACCACCACACTGCCACCCCTGGCACCACCACCACCACACTGCCACCCCTGGCACCACCACCACCACACTGCCACCCCTGGCACCACCACCACCACACTGCCACCCCTGGCACCACCACCACCACACTGCCACCCCTGGCACCACCACCACCACACTGCCACCCCTGGCACCACCACCACCACACTGCCACCCCTGGCACCACCACCACCACACTGCCACCCCTGGCACCACCACCACCACACTGCCACCCCTGGCACCACCACCACACTGCCACCCCTGGCACCACCACCACCACACTGCCACCCCTGGCACCACCACCACACTGCCACCCCTGCACCACCACCACCACACTGCCACCCCTGGCACCACCACCACCACACTGCCACCCCTGGCACCACCACCACCACACTGCCACCCCTGGCACCACCACCACCACACTGCCACCCCTGGCACCACCACCACACTGCCACCCCTGGCACCACCACCACCACACTGCCACCCCTGCACCACCACCACCACACTGCCACCCCTGGCACCACCACCCACCACACTGCCACCCCTGCCACCCCTGGCACCACCACCACACTGCCACCCCTGGCACCACCACCACCACACTGCCACCCCTGGCACCACCACCACCACACTGCCACCCCTGGCACCACCACCACCACACTGCCACCCCTGGCACCACCACCACACTGCCACCCCTGGCACCACCACCACACTGCCACCCCTGGCACCACCACCACCACACTGCAACCCCTGGCACCACCACCACCACACTGCCACCCCTGGCACCACCACCACCACACTGCCACCCCTGGCACCACCACCACCACCACACTGCCACCCCTGCCACCCCTGGCACCACCACACTGCCACCCCTGGCACCACCACCACCACACTGCCACCCCTGGCACCACCACCACCACACTGCCACCCCTGGCACCACCACCACCACACTGCCACCCCTGGCACCACCACCACCACACTGCCACCCCTGGCACCACCACCACCACACTGCCACCCCTGGCACCACCACCACCACACTGCCACCCCTGGCACCACCACCACCACACTGCCACCCCTGGCACCACCACCACCACACTGCCACCCCTGGCACCACCACCACCACACTGCCACCCCTGGCACCACCACCACCACACTGCCACCCCTGGCACCACCACCACCACACTGCCACCCCTGGCACCACCACCACCACACTGCCACCCCTGGCACCACCACCACCACTCTTCCACCCCTGGCACCACCACCACACTGCCACCCCTGGCACCACCACCACCACACTGCCACCCCTGGCACCACCACCACACTGCCACCCCTGGCACCACCACCACCACACTGCCACCCCCCTGGCACCACCACCCACACTGCCACCACCACCACCACACTGCCACCCCTGGCACCACCACCACCACACTGCCACCCCTGGCACCACCACCACACTGCCACCCCTGGCACCACCACCACCACACTGCCACCCCTGGCACCACCACCACCACACTGCCACCCCTGGCACCACCACCACACTGCCACCCTGGCACCACCACCACCACACTGCCACCCCTGGCACCACCACCACCACACTGCCACCCCTGGCACCACCACCACCACACTGCCACCCCTGGCACCACCACCACCACACTGCCACCCCTGGCACCACCACCACCACACTGCCACCCCTGGCACCACCACCACCACACTGCCACCCCTGGCACCACCACCACCACACTGCCACCCCTGGCACCACCACCACCACACTGCCACCCCTGGCACCACCACCACCACCACACTGCCACCCCTGCACCACCACCACCACACTGCCACCCCTGGCACCCCTGGCACCACCACACTGCCACCCCTGGCACCACCACCACCACACTGCCACCCCTGGCACACCACCACCACACTGCCACCCCTGGCACCACCACCACCACACTGCCACCCCTGGCACCACCACCCACACTGCCACCCCTGGCACCACCACCACACTGCCACCCCTGGCACCACCACCACCACACTGCCACCCCTGGCACCACCACCACCACACTGCCACCCCTGGCACCACCCACCACACTGCCACCCCTGGCACCACCACCACCACACTGCCACCCCTGGCACCACCACCACCCACACTGCCACCCCTGCCACCCCCACCACCACCACCACACTGCCACCCCTGGCACCACCACCACCACACTGCCACCCCTGGCACCACCACCACCACACTGCCACCCCTGGCACCACCACCACCACACTGCCACCCCTGGCACCACCCCTGGCACCACCACACTGCCACCCTGGCACCACCACCACCACCACCCACTGCCACCCCTGGCACCACCACCACCACACTGCCACCCCTGGCACCACCACCACCACACTGCCACCCCTGGCACCACCACCACTGCCACCACTGCCACCCCTGGCCACCCCTGGCACCCACCACCACACTGCCACCCCTGCACCACCACCACCACACTGCCACCCCTGGCACCACCACCACACTGCCACCCCTGGCACCACCACCACCACACTGCCACCCCTGGCCACCACTGCCACCCCTGGCACCACCACCACCACACTGCCACCCCTGCCACCCCCACCACCACCACACTGCCACCCCTGGCACCACCACCACCACACTGCCACCCCTGGCACCACCACCACCACACTGCCACCCCTGCCACCACCACCACCACCACACTGCCACCCCTGGCACCACCACCACCACACTGCCACCCCTGGCACCACCACACTGCCACACTGCCACCCCTGGCACCACCACCACCACACTGCCACCCCTGGCACCACCACCACCACACTGCCACCCCTGGCACCACCACCACCCCTGGCACCACCACCACACTGCCACCCCTGGCACCACCACCACCACCACCCTGGCACCACTGGCACCCACCACCACCACCACACTGCCACCCCTGGCACCACCACCACCACACTGCCACCCCTGCACCCCTGGCACCAACCACCACCACCACACTGCCACCCCCACCACCACCACACTGCCACCCCCACCACCACCACACTGCCACCCCTGGCACCACCACCACCACACTGCCACCCCTGGCACCACCACCACCACACTGCCACCCCTGGCACCACCACCACACTGCCACCCCTGGCACCACCACCACCACACTGCCACCCCTGGCACCACCACCACCACACTGCCACCCCTGGCACCACCACCACCACACTGCCACCCCTGGCACCACCACCACCACACTGCCACCCCTGGCACCACCACCACACTGCCACCCCTGGCACCACCACCACCACACTGCCACCCCTGGCACCACCACCACCACACTGCCACCCCTGGCACCACCACCACCACACTGCCACCCCTGGCACCACCACCACCACACTGCCACCCCTGGCACCACCACCACCACACTGCCACCCCTGCCACCCACACCACCACACTGCCACCCCTGGCACCACCACACACCACCCCTGGCACTGCCACCCCTGCCACCCCTGGCACCACCACCACACTGCCACCCCTGGCACCACCACCACCACACTGCCACCCCTGGCACCACCACCACCACACTGCCACCCCTGGCACCACCACCACCACACTGCCACCCCTGGCACCACCACCACCACCCACCGCCACCCCTGGCACCACCACCACCGCACGGCCACCCCTGGCACCACCACCACCACACTGCCACCCCTGGCACCACCACCACCACACTGCCACCCCTGGCACCACCACCCACCACCACTGGCACCACACCCCTGCCACCCCTGGCACCACCACCACACTGCCACCCCTGGCACCACCACCACACTGCCACCCCTGGCACCACCACCACCACCACTGCCACTGCCACCCCTGGCACCACCACCACCACACTGCCACCCCTGGCACCACCACCACACTGCCACACTGCACCACCACCACACTGCCACCCCTGGCACCACCACCACCACACTGCCACCCCTGGCACCACCACCACCACACTGCCACCCTGGCACCACCACCACCACCACACTGCCACCCCTGGCACCACCACCACCACACTGCCACCCCTGGCACCCACCACCACACTGCCACCCCTGGCACCACCACCACCACACTGCCACCCCTGGCACCACCACCACCACAACCACACTGCCACCCCTGGCACCACCACCACCACACTGCCACCCCTGGCACCACCACCACCACACTGCCACCCCTGGCACCACCACCACCACACTGCCACCCCTGGCACCACCACCACCACACAGCCTCCCCTGCCACCACCACCACCACCACACTGCCACCCCTGGCACCACCACCACCACACTGCCACCCCTGGCACCACCACACCACTGCCACCCCTGGCACCACCACCACCACACTGCCACCCCTGGCACCACCACCACCCTGCCACCCCTGGCACCACCACCACCACACTGCCACCCGTGGAACCACCACCACCACACTGCCACCCCTGGCACCACCACCACCACACTGCCACCCCTGGCACCACCACCACCACACTGCCACCCCTGGCACCACCACCACCACACTGCCACCCCTGGCACCACCACCACCACACTGCCACCCCTGGCACCACCACCACACTGCCACCCCTGGCACCACCACCACCACCACACTGCCACCCCTGGCACCACCACCACCACACTGCCACCCCTGGCACCACCACCACCACACTGCCACCCCTGGCACCACCACCACCACACTGCCACCCCTGGCACCACCACCACACTGCCACCCCTGGCACCACCACCACCACACTGACACCCCTGGCACCACCACCACCACACTGCCACCCCTGGCACCACCACCACCACACTGCCACCCCTGGCACCACCACCCACACTGCCACCCCTGGCACCACCACCACCACACTGCCACCCCTGGCACCACCACCACCACACTGCCACCCCTGGCACCACCACCACCACACTGCCACCCCTGGCACCACCACCACCACACTGCCACCCCTGGCACCACCACCACCACACTGCCACCCCTGGCACCACCACCACCACACTGCCACCCCTGGCACCACCACCACCACACTGCCACCCCTGGCACCACCACCACCACACTGCCACCCCTGCCACCCCTGCCACCCCCACCACCACCACACTGCCACCCCTGGCACCACCACCACCACACTGCCACCCCTGGCACCACCACCACCACCACACTGCCACCCCTGGCACCACCACCACCACACTGCCACCCCTGGCACCACCACCACCACACTGCCACCCCTGGCACCACCACCACCACACTGCCACCCCTGGCACCACCACCACCACACTGCCACCCCTGGCACCACCACCACCACACTGCCACCCCTGGCACCACCACCACCACCAATCGACCCCTGGCACCACCACCACCACACTGCCACCCCTGGCACCACCACCACCACCCCCACACTGCCACCCCTGGCACCACCACCACCACACTGCCACCCCTGGCACCACCACCACCACACTGCCACCCCTGGCACCACCACCACCACACTGCCACCCCTGCACCACCACCACCACACTGCCACCCCTGCACCACCACCACCACCACACTGCCACCCCTGCACCACCACCACCACACTGCCACCCCTGGCACCACCACCACCACACTGCCACCCCTGGCACCACCACCACCACACTGCCACCCCTGGCACCACCACCACCACACTGCCACCCCTGGCACCACCACCACCACACTGCCACCCCTGGCACCACCACCACCACACTGCCACCCCTGGCACCACCACCACACTGCCACCCCTGGCACCACCACCACACTGCCACCCACTGGCACCACCACCACCACACTGCCACCCCTGGCACCACCACCACCACACTGCCACCCCTGGCACCACCACCACCACACTGCCACCCCTGGCACCACCACCACTGCCACCCTGGCACTGCCACCCCTGGCACCCCTGGCACCACCACCACCACACTGCCACCCCTGGCACCACCACCACCACACTGCCACCCCTGGCACCACCACCACCACACTGCCACCCCTGGCACCACCACCACCACACTGCCACCCCTGGCACCACCACCACCACACTGCCACCCCTGGCACCACCCCCACACTGCCACCCCTGGCACCACCACCACCACACCGCCACCCCTGCCACCACCACCACACCGCCACCCCTGGCACCACCACCACCACACTGCCACCCCTGGCACCACCACCACCACACTGCCACCCCTGGCACCACCACCACCACACTGCCACCCTGGCACCACCACCACACTGCCACCCCTGGCACCACCACCACCACACTGCCACCCCTGGCACCACCACCACCACACTGCCACCCCTGGCACCACCACCACCACACTGCCACCCCTGGCACCACCACCACCACACTGCCACCCCTCGCACCACCACCACACTGCCACCCCTGCACCACCACCACCACACTGCCACCCCTGGCACCACCACCACCACACTGCCACCCCTGGCACCACCACCACACTGCCACCCCTGGCACCACCACCACCACCACCACACTGCCACCCCTGGCACCACCACCACCACACTGCCACCCAGGCCCCACCACCACCACACTGCCACCCCAGGCACCACCACCCCCACACTGCCACCCCTGGCACCACCACCACACAGCCACCCCTGGCACCACCACCACCACACTGCCACCCCTGGCACCACCACCACCACACTGCCACCCCTGGCACCACCACCACCACACTGCCACCCCTGGCACCACCACCACCACACTGCCACCCCTGGCACCACCACCACCACACTGCCACCCCTGGCACCACCACCACCACACTGCCACCCCTGGCACCACCACCACCACACTGCCACCCCTGGCACCACCACCACCACACTGCCACCCCTGGCACCACCACCACCACACTCCCACCCCTGGCACCACCACCACCACACTGCCACCCCTGGCACCACCACCACCACACTGCCACCCCTGGCACCACCACCACCACTGCCACCCCTGGCACCACCACCACACTGCCACCCCTGGCACCACCACCACACTGCCACCCCTGGCACCACCACCACACTGCCACCCCTGGCACCACCACCACCACACTGCCACCCCTGGCACCACCACCACCACACTGCCACCCCTGGCACCACAACCACACTGCCACCCCTGGCACCACCACCACCACACTGCCACCCCTGGGCACCACCACCACCACACTGCCACCCCTGGCACCACCACCACACTGCCACCCCTGGCACCACCACCACCACACTGCCACCCCTGGCACCACCACCACCACACTGCCATCCCTGGCACCACCACCACCACACTGCCTCCCTGGCACCACCACCACCACACTGCCACCCCTGGCACCACCACCACACTGCCACCCCTGGCACCACCACCACCACACTGCCACCCCTGGCACCACCACCACACTGCCACCCTGGCACCCCTGGCACCACCACCACACTGCCACCCCTGGCACCACCACCACCACACTGCCACCCCTGGCACCACCACACTGCCACCCCTGGCACCACCACCACACCACCACCACACTGCCACCACTGGCACCACCACCACCACACTGCCACCCCTGGCACCACCACCACCACTGCCACCCCTGGCACCACCACTGCCACCCCTGGCACCACCACCACCACACTGCCACCCCTGGCACCAGCACCACACTGCCACCCCTGGCACCACCACCACCACACTGCCACCCCTGGCACCACCACCACCACACTGCCACCCCTGGCACCACCACCACCACACTGCCACCCCTGGCACCACCACCACCACACTGCCACCCCTGGCACCACCACCACCACACTGCCACCCCTGGCACCACCACCACCACACTGCCACCCCTGGCACCACCACCACCACACTGCCACCCCTGGCACCACCACCACACTGCCACCCCTGGCACCACCACCACCACACTGCCACCCCTGGCACCACCACCACCACACTGCCACCCCTGGCACCACCACCACCACACTGCCACCCCTGGCACCACCACCACCACACTGCCACCCCCCTGGCACCACCACCACCACACTGCCACCCCTGGCACCACAACCACCACACTGCCACCCCTGGCACCACAACCACCACCACACTGCCACCCCTGGCACCACCACCACCACACTGCCACCCCTGGCACCACCACCACACACCACACTGCCACCCCTGGCACCACCACACCACTGCCACCCCTGGCACCACCACCACCACACTGCCACCCCTGGCACCACCACCACCACACTGCCACCCCTGGCACCACCACCACCACACTGCCACCCCTGGCACCACCACCACCACACTGCCACCCTTGGCACCACCACCACCACCACTGCCACTGCCACCCTGGCACCACCACCACCACACTGCCACCCCTGGCACCACCACCACACTGCCACCCCTGGCACCACCACCACCACACTGCCACCCCTGGCACCACCACCACCACACTGCCACCCCTGGCACCACCACCACCACACTGCCACCCCTGGCACACCACCACCACACTGCCACCCCTGGCACCACCACCACCACACTGCCACCCCTGGCACCACCACCACACTGCCACCCCTGGCACCACCACCACCACACTGCCACCCCTGGCACCACCACCACACTGCCACCCCTGGCACCACCACCACCACCACCACACTGCCACCCCTGGCACCACCACCACCACACTGCCACCCCTGGCACCACCACCACCACACTGCCACCCCTGGCACCACCACCACCACACTGCCACCCCTGGCCACCCCTGGCACCACCACCACACTGCCACCCCTGGCACCACCACCACCACACTGCCACCCCTGGCACCACCACCACACTGCCACCCCCACCACACTGCCACCCCTGGCACCACCACCACACTGCCACCCCTGGCACCACCACCACCACACTGCCACCCCTGGCACCACCACCACCACACTGCCACCCCTGGCACCACCACCACCACCACACTGCCACCCCTGGCACCACCACCACCACACTGCCACCCCTGGCACCACCACCACCACACTGCCACCCCTGGCACCACCACCACACTGCCACCCCTGGCACCACCACCACCACACTGCCACCCCTGGCACCACCACCCACCACACTGCCACCCCTGGCACCACCACCACCACACTGCCACCCCTGGCACCCACCACCACCACACTGCCACCCCTGGCACCACCACCACTAACACACTGCCTAACCTGGCACCCTTACCTAACCTAACCAAACCTACCTAACCTTACCTAGCCTAGCTTACATAACGTAACCTAACTTACCCAACCTAACCTAACCTAACTTAACATAAATTACTTAACTTAACCTAACTTACCCTAACCTAACTTACCTATCCTAGCTTAACTAACCTAACCTAACCTAACTTAACCTAACCTAACTTACCTAACCTAACTTACCTAACCTACCTATCCTAACTTAACTAACCTAACCTAACCTAACTTAACTAACTTACCTAACTTACCCAAACTAACCTAACCTAACTGTCGCAGTTGCTGGACCACTATGATATGGCATTAGATGCTATGGAAGACAAACAACACGCTGATGTAATTTACACAGATTTTGCAAAAGCTTTTGATAAATGTGACCATGGCGTTATTGCACATAAAATGCGTTCAAAAGGAATTACCGGAAAAATAGGCAGATGGATCTGCAATTTCCTGACCAACAGAACCCAATGTGTAATAGTCAACAAAATAAAATCCAGCCCATCAACCGTGAAGAGCTCAGTCCCCCAGGGTACTGTGCTTGCTCCAGTACTTTTTCTCATCCTCATATCGGACATAGACAAGATCACAACCTATAGCACTGTATCATCCTTTGCAGATGACACTAGGATCTTCATGAGAGTAGGCAACATAGAGGACACGGCAAACCTCCAATCAGATGTAGATCAGGTCTTTCTATGGGCTACAGAAAATAATATGGTGTTTAACGAAGATAAGTTCCAGCTCATGCGCTATGGAAAAAATGAAAATATAAAAACGGAAACCACGTACAAAACTCAGGCAAATCATAACATAGAACGTAAAGGCAATGTAAAGGATCTGGGTGTACTCATGTCGGAAGACCTTACCTTTAAAGAACACAATAAAGTATCCGTCACAACTGCAAGAAAAATGACAGGTTGGATAACAAGAACTTTTCACACTAGAGATGCTATACCGATGATGATACTTTTCAAAACGCTTGTGCTCTCTAGAGTGGAGTACTGCTGCACAATGACAGCCCCTTTCAAAGCTGGAGAAATTGCTGACCTGGAGAGCGTGCAGAGATCCTTTACTGCTAGAATCCACTCAGTAAAACACCTAAACTATTGGGACCGAACAAAGAGCCTAAATCTGTACAACCTTGAGCGCAGGCGGGAGAGATACATAATAATTTACACGTGGAAAATGTTAAAGGGGCTGGTCCCAAACCTGCACACAGAAATAACATCACATGAGACCAGAAGACATGGCAGGATGTGCAGAATACCCCCGTTGAAAAGCGGAGGTGCAACAGGTACTCTGAGAGAGAACTCTATCAACATCAGAGGCCCGAGACTGTTCAATACGCTTCCGCTACACATAAGGGGCATAACTGGCAATCCCCTCACAGTGTTCAAGAGAGAACTGGATAAGCACCTCCAAAGGATACCTGATCAACCAGGCTGTGACTCATATGTCAGGCTGCGAGCAGCCGCGTCCAACAGCCTGGTTGATCAGTCCAGCAACCAGGAGGCCTGGTCGACGACCGGGCCGCGGGGACGCTAAGCCCCGGAAGCACCTCAAGGTAACCTCAAGGTAAGGTAACTTAACATAAATTACCTAACTTACTTATCCTAACTTACATTACCTAACCTAACTTACTTGTCCTTACTTACATTACCTAACCTAACTTACCTTACCATGCCTAACTTACCTATCCTAACTTAACTTAACTAACCTAACTTACCTAACCTAACTTACATATCATAACTTACCCCACCTAACCTAACCTAACTTAACGTAAATTACCTAACTTAACCTTACATATCCAAACTGATGTATCCTAACTTACATAATTATTCCTGCTTGTCTTTTGTGTTTCATCAATCAATGTCTCATATTCATTTGTTCGTTTCAATAGTTAATTTTTCTAATAGTCATTTATGTATTTCAAGTGTTATTTGTTAAAGATTGGGTATTTAAGCATTTCAAAGGATTTTTGTTATATATGGGCAATTACTCGTTTCAAGGGTTAATTTCTCACACAGTCATTTATGCATTTCAAGGGTTATTTGTTAAAGTTCATCAAGTTGTTCATAAGTTGTATTTATTATGTTTGTTATAATTGTTCTTATTCTTCCACCCTTTAACCTAACCTCTTGTGATCTAAGTGTATTTATTATGTTTTTTTATCATATGTTCTTATTCCCCACCCTTTAACCTAACCTTTCAGAAGTAGTTTATTTACTTATTGTGTTTGACGTATTTGTTAAATATATTATCCTTATCCTAACCATTCAGATATAGTTTTCTTTCTCCTTTTTGTATATTTTACCCAAACCCACCATCCCACTTAACCTTTCTTCCTTCTTTTACTTTGTTTTTACATATAAGTTTATTCTTTGTCTTATTAAGTACAGTTTTAAGAATCAGATCTACTAAGAATTGAAATTGAGAAAAACAAGAGAGCAAGGTAGTGGGAGCAAGGAGTAAGAGATACTTTACTACATAAACCTAACAGCAACTTCACTTCATAACCCCAACAGCATATTCACCACATAACCCCAGCAGCATCTTCACTACATAACCCCAGCAGCATCTTCACTACATAACCCCAGCAGCATCTTCACTACAAAACCCCAGCAGCATCTGCACCAGATAACCACCGGCAGCATCTTTACCACAAAACCCCAGCAGCATCTTCATCTCACAACCCCAGCAGCATCTTTACCACATAGCTCCAGCAACATCTTACCCACATAAACCCCTGCAGCATTTTCACCACATAACCCCAGCAGCATCTTCATTACATAACCCCAGCAGCATCTATACTACATAAACCCAACAGCATCTTTACTACATAAACCCCAACAGCATCTTCACCACATAACCCCAGCTGCATCTTCACTACATAAACCCAGCAGCATCTTCACTACATAACCCCAGCTGCATCTTCACCACATAACTCCCAACAGCATATTCATTTCATAACCCCAACAGCATCTTCCCCACATAACCCCCTGCAACATTTTAATCACATAACCCCCAGCAGCATTTTCACCATATAACCCCCAGCAGCATCTTCACCACATAACCCCAGCAGCATCTTCACCACATAACCCCAGCATCATCTTCACTACATAACCCGAACAGCATCTTCACCACACAACTCCAGCAGCATCATCATTTTATAACCCCAGCAACATCTTCACCACATAACCCCAGTAGCATCTTCACCACATAACCCAAGCAGCAGCATCACCTCATAACCCCAGCAGCATCTTCACCACATAACCCCAGCAGCATCTTCACCACGTAACCCCAGCAGCATCTTCACTACATAACCCCAACAGCATCTTCACTACATAACCCCAGCAGCATCTTCACCACATAACTACAGCAGCATCTGTACTACATAACCCCAGCAAGTTCTTCACTACATAACCCCAACAGCATCTTCACCACATAACCCAAGCAGATTCTTCACCACATTACTCAAGAAGCATCTTCACTTCATAACCCTAGCAGCATCTTCTTTACATAACCCCAGCAGCATCTTCATATCACAACCCCAGCAGCATCTTTACCACATAACTCCAGCAGCATCTTCCCCTCATAACCCCCTGCAGCATTTTCATCACATAACCCCCCAGCAGCATCTTCACCACATAACCCCCTCAGCATCTTCACCACATAACCCCATCAGCTTCTTCATAACATAGCCCCAGCAGCATCTTCACCACATAACCCCAGCAGTATCTTCATTACATAACCCAGGCAGCATCTTTACTACATAACCCCAACAGCATCTTTACTACATAACCCCAACAGCATCTTCACTACATAACCCCAGCAGCATCTTCACTACAAAACCCTAACAGCATCTTCACCTGATAACCACCGGCAGCATCTTTACCACACAACCCCCGGCAGCATCTTTACCACATAACTTTAATAGCATCTTCACTACATAACCCCTACAGCATCTTCACTACATAACCCCAGCAGCATCTTCACAACATAACCCCTAGCAGCATCTTAACCACATAACCCCAACAGCATCTTCACCACATAACCCCAACAGCATCTTCGTTACTTAACCCCAACAGCATCTTCACCACATAACCCCAACAGCATCTTCACCACATAACCCCAACAGCATCTTCACCACATAACCCCAACAGCATCTTCACTACATATCCCCAGCAGCATCTTCACTACATATACCCAGCACATCTTTACTGCATAACCCCAACAGCATCTTCACTACATAACCCAAGAAGCATCTTCACTACATAACCCAAGAAGCATCTTCACTACATAACCCAAGAAGCATCTTCATCACATAACTCCAGGAGCATCTTCATCACATAACTCCAGGAGCATCTTCATCACATAACCCAACAGCATCTTCACAACATATCCCAAGCAGCATCTTCACCACATAACCACAGCAGCATCTTCACCACATAACCACAACAGCATCTTCGTCACATAACCCCAAAAGCATCTTCTCTACATAACCCCAGCAGCATCTTAACCACATTACCCCATCAGCATCTTCACCACATAACTCTTGCAGCATCTTCGCTACATAACCCCTGAATTATCTTAACCACACAATTCTCAGCAGCGTCTTCACTACATAACTCAATGAACATCTTCACCACAACCAATATCATCTTCATTTAACGTACAACAGCATCTTTACTACATAACCCCAGCAGCATCTTCACTACATAACCCAAACAGCATCTTCATCACATAACCACTACATCATCTTCACTACATAACCCCAAGAGCATCTTCACCACATTAGCCCAGCAAAATCTTCACCACATATCCCCAGCAACATCTTCACTCATTATTCCAGCAGCACATTCATCACGTAACACCAACAGCATCTTCATCACATAATCCCAGCAGCATCTTCGTCACTTAACCCCAACAGCATCTTCACCACATAACCCAAACAGCATCTTCACCACATAACCCCAACAGCATCTTCGTTACTTAACCCCAACAGCATCTTCACCACATAACCCCAATAGCATCTTCACCACATAACCCCAACAGCATCTTCACCACATAACCCCAACAGCATCTTCACTACATAACCCCAGCAGCATCTTCACTACATATACCCAGCACATCTTTACTGCATAACCCCAACAGCATCTTCACTACATAACCCAAGAAGCATCTTCACTACATAACGTCAGCAGCATCTTACCCACATAACTCCAGCAGCATCTTCACTACATAACCCCAGCAGCATCTTCACCACATATCCCCAGCAACATCTTCACTCATTACCCCAGCAACTTCTTCACCACATAACCCCAACAGCATCTTCGTCACATAACCCCAACAGCATCTTCGTCACATAACCCCCACGGCATCTTCACCACATAACCCCAGCAGCATCTTCGTCTCGTGACCCCAACTGCATCTTCCCCACATAACCCAAGCAGCATCTTCATCACATAACCCAACAGCAACTTCACCACATAACCCCAGCAGCATCTTCGTCACAACCCCAAAAGCATCTTCATTACATATCCCCAGCAGCGTCTTCACTACTTTACCCAACAGCCATTTCACTACATAACCCCAGCAGCATGTTCACAACTTTACCCCATCACCATTTTCACCACATAACTCCAGCAGTATCTTCATTTCATGACCCCAGCAGCATCCTTACTACATAACCCCAACAGCATCTTCATTACATAGCCCCAACAGTATTTTGACTACATAACCCCAGCAGCATCTTCACCACATAACTCCAGGAGCATCTTCATCACATAACCCAACAGCATCTTCACCACATATCCCAAGCAGCATCTTCACCACATAACCACAGCAGCATCTTCGTCACATAACCCCAAAAGCATCTTCTCTACATAACCCCAGCAGCATCTTCACCACATTACCCCATCAGCATCTTCACCACTTAACTCTTGCAGCATCTTCGCTACATAACCCCTGAATTATCTTAACCACACAATTCTCAGCACCGTCTTCACTACATAACTCAATGAACATCTTCACCACAACCAATATCATCTTCATTTAACGTACAACAGCATCTTTACTACATAACCCCAGCAGCATCTTCACTACATAACCCGAACAGCATCTATACCACATAAACCCAGCAGCATCTTCACCACATAACTCCAGCAGCATATTCACCACGTAACCCCAGCATCATCTTCACTACTTAACCCCATTTGCATCTTCTCAACATAACCCCAGCAGCATCTTCACTACATAACTCCAACACCATCTTCACCATATAACACCAGCGGCATCTTCACCATGTAACTACAACACCATCTTCACTACATAACCCCAACAGCATCTTCTCTACATAACCCCAGCAGCATCTTCACCACGTAACCCCAGCAGCATCTTCACTACGTAACTCCAACCGTATCTCCTCTACATAACACCAGCAGCATCTTCAATACATAACCCCAGCAACATCTTCACTTATTACCCCAGCAGAATCTTCACCACATATCCCCAGCAACATTTTCACTCAATACCCCAGCAGCATCTTTATCACATATCCCCAGCAACATCTTCACTCATTACACCAGCAGCTTCGTCACCACATACCCTAGCGGCATCTTCATCAGATAACCCCAACGGCATCTCCTCCACATAACCCCAGCAGCATCTTCGTCACATAATCCCAACTGCATCTTCACCACATAACCCCAGCAGCATCTTCGTCACATAACCTCAACAGCATCTTCACTACATAAACCTAGCAGCATCTTCACCACATTGCCCAGTAGCATCTTCACTACATAACACCTGAATCATCTTAACCACACAATCCTTAGCAGCGTCTTCCCTACATAACTCAATGAACATCTTCACCACAACCAATATCATCTTCATTTAACGTACAACAGCATCTTTACTACATAACCCCAGCAGCATCTTCACTACATAACCCGAACAGCATCTATACCACATAAACCCAGCAGCATCTTCACCACATAACTCCAGCAGCATCTTCACCACGTAACCCCAGCATCATCTTCACTACTTAACCCCATTTGCATCTTCTCAACATAACCCCAGCAGCATCTTCACTACATAACCCCAACACCATCTTCACCATATAACACCAGCGGCATCTTCACCATGTAACTACAACACCATCTTCACTACATAACCCCAACAGCATCTTCTCTACATAACCCCAGCAGCATCTTCACCACGTAACCCCAGCAGCATCTTCACTACGTAACCCCAACCGTATCTCCTCTACATAACACCAGCAGCATCTTCAATACATAACCCCAGCAACATCTTCACTTATTACCCCAGCAGAATCTTCACCACATATCCCCAGCAACATTTTCACTCAATACCCCAGCAGCATCTTTATCACATATCCCCAGCAACATCTTCACTCATTACACCAGCAGCTTCGTCACCACATACCCTAGCGGCATCTTCATCAGATAACCCCAACGGCATCTCCTCCACATAACCCCAGCAGCATCTTCGTCACATAATCCCAACTGCATCTTCACCACATAACCCCAGCAGCATCTTCGTCACATAACCTCAACAGCATCTTCACTACATAAACCTAGCAGCATCTTCACCACATTGCCCAGTAGCATCTTCACTACATAACACCTGAATCATCTTAACCACACAATCCTTAGCAGCGTCTTCCCTACATAACTCAATGAACATCTTCACCACAATCAATATCATATTCAATTAACCTACAACAGCATCTTCACTACATAACCCCAGCGGCATCTTCACTATATAACTCCAGCAACATCTTCACTACATAACTGCTGAATCATCTTAACTTCACAATCCTCAGCAACGTCTTCACTACATAACTCAATGAACATCTTCACCACAATCAATATCATATTCATTTAACCTACAGCAGCATCTTCACTACAAAGCCACAACAGCATCTTCACTACATAACCCCAGCAACATCTTCACTACCTAACCCCAGCAGCATCTTCACTACAAAACCCCAGCAGCATCTTCATCTCACAACCCCAGCAGCACCTTTACCACATAGCTCCAGCAACATCTTCCCCACATAAACCCCTGCAGCATTTTCACCACATAACCCCAGCGGCATCTTCATTACATAACCCCAGCAGCATCTACACTACATAACCCCTACAGCATCTTTACTACATAACCCCAACAGCATCTTCACCACATAACCCCAGCTGCATCTTCACTACATAAACCCAGCAGCATCTTCACTACATAACCCCAGCAACATCTTCACCACAAAACCCCCGGCAGCATCTTCACCACATAAATTAAATAGCTTCTTCACTACATAAACCCAGCTGCATCTTTACCACATAACCCCCAGCAGCATCTTCATCTCACAACCTCAGCAGTATCTTCACCACATAATCCCAGTAGCATCTTCACCACATAACCCCAGCAGCAACATCACCCCATAACCCCAGCATCATCTTCACTACATAACCCCATTAGCAACTTCTTAACATAAACCCAGCAGCATCTTCACTACATAACCCCAACAGCATCTTCACCATATAACTCCAGCAACATCTTCACCACGTATCCCCAGCAGCATCATCACCTCTTAACCCCAACAGCATTTTCTCTACATAACTCCATCAGCATCTTCACCACGTAACCTCAGCAGCAGCATCACTGCATAACTCCAACAGCATCTTCTCTACATAACCCCAGCAGCATCTTCACCACGCAACCTCAGCAGCATCTTCAATACAAACCTCCGACAGCATCTTCACCACATTACCCCCAGCAACATCTTCACTCATTTCCCCAGCAGCATCTTCACCACGTAACCTCAGCAGCATCTTCAATACAAACCACCAACAGCATCTTCACCACATTACCCCAGCAACATCTTCACCACATTACCCTAGCAACATCTTCACTCATTTCCCCAGCAGCATCTTCACTACATATCCCAGCAAAATCTTCACACATTACCTCAGCAGCAACTTCACCACCTAACCCCAGCAGCACCTTTATCAGACAGCCCCAACAGCATCTTCACAACATTACCCCATCAGCATTTTCACAACATAACTCCAGCAGCATCTTCACTACCTAACCCCAGCAGCATCTTTACTACAAAACCCCAACAGCATCTTCATTACATAACCCCAACAGTATTTTCAATAACAGGGGGGGGGGGGGAAGATGACGGGTGTTGGATGAGGGGGAGGGGAGTGAGAGACAGACTTCCCCGGGCACCGCCGGGTAACCCTTCTAGTTATTAATCAACCGAGTGTATCTCCCATACTCAACTCCAGTAATACCCCAGCCCGTCCTCCTACGGTCTCCCAATATCAAGAAACGGTCACACTAAAGAGCCCACAGCCTAACCTGCCAGAGGACCCACAATAGAAAACGGAAGAGTATGTCAATTTTATGAGCAGCTTTCACTTTCTAGACCGACAATTCTTGGTCTTAGGTAAAGTATGCGTCAGAATGTGACCTGGTATTAGGATGACGGGTTGGCAGTCAGTGCTGTAGGCCCACTACCACGCCCTCTACCACCACGCCCTCTACCACCACGCCCTCTACCACCACCACACTCTGTCACCACGCCCTCTACCACCACGCCCTCTACCACCACGCCCTCTACCACCACCACACTCTGTCACCACGCCCTCTACCACCACGCCCTCTACCACCACGCCCTCTACCACCACGCCCTCTGTCACCACGCCCTCTGTCACCACGCCCTCTGTCACCACGCCCTCTGTCACCACGCCCTCTACCACCACGCCCTCTGTCACCACGCCCTCTACCACCACCACACTCTACCACCACCACACTCTACCACCTCGCCCTCTACCACTTCGCCCTCTACCACCACCACACTCTACCACCTCGCCCTCTACCATCACACACTCTACCACCACCACACTCTACCACCTCGCCCTCTACCACCACACCCTCTGTCACCACGCACTCTACCACCACGCACTCTACCACCACGCCCTCTACCACCACGCCCTCTACCACCACGCCCTCTACCACCACCACACTCTACCACCTCGCCCTCTACCACTTCGCCCTCTACCACCACCACACTCTACCACCTCGCCCTCTACCACAACACACTCTACCACCACCACACTCTACCACCTCGCCCTCTACCACATCGCCCTCTACCACCACACACTCTACCACCACCACACTCTACCACCTCGCCCTCTACCACATCGCCCTCTACCACCACACACTCTACCACCACCACACTCTTCCACCTCGCCCTCTACCACCTCGCCCTCTACCACCACACACTCTACCACCACCACACTCTACCACCTCGCCCTCTACTACCTAGCCCTCTACCACCACACACTCTACCACCACCACACTCTACCACCTCGCCCTCTACCACCACACACTCTACCACCACGCATTCTACCACCACGCCCTCTACCACCACCACACTCTACCACCACGCCCTCTACCACCACGCCCTCTACCACCACACACTCTGTCACCACGCACTCTGTCACCACGCCTTCTACCACCACACACACTGTTACCACGCACTCTACCACCACCACACTCTACCACCACCACACTCTACCACCACGCACTCTACCACCACCCACTCTACCACCACGCCCTCTACCACCACGCACTGTACCACCACCCACTCTACCACCTCGCCCTCTACCACCACACACTCTACCACCACGCCCTCTACCACCACATACTCTACCACCACGCACTCTACCACAACGCCCTCTACCACCACACAAACTGTCACCACGCACTCTACCACCACACACTCTACCACCACACATTCTACCACCACACACTCTACCACCATGCACTCTACCACCACGTACTCTACCACCACACACTCTACCACCACGCACTCTACCACCACCCACTCTACCACCACGCACTCTACCACCACCCACTCTACCACCACGCACTCTACCACCACGCCCTCTACCACCACACACTCTACCACAACACACTCTACCACCACACACTCTACCACCACACACTCTAACACCATGCACTCTACCACCACGAACTCTACCACCACGCACTCTACCACCACGTCCTCTAACAAAACGCCCTCTCCCACCACGCACTCTACCACCACCCACTCTACCACCACACACTCTACCACCACGCACTCTACCACCACGTCCTCTAACAAAACGCCCTCTACCACCACCACGCTCTACCACCACGCACTCTACCACCACGCACTCTACCACCACCCACTCTACCACCATGCACTCTACCACCACGCACTCTACCACCAGGCCCTCTACTACCACGAACTCTACCTCCACGAATTCTACCACCACGCACTCTACTTCCAGGCACTCTACCACCACAACACTCTACAACCACCACACACTCTACCACCACGCACTCTACCACCACCCACTCTACCACCACACACTCTACCACCACGCACTCTACCACTACGCACTCTACCACCACGCACTCTACCACCACCACGCTCTCTACCACCACCACGCTCTCTACCACCACAACGCTCTCTACCACCACGCCCTCTAGCACCACGCTCTCTACTACCACGCTCTCTACCACCACGCTCTACACCACGCTCTCTACCACCACGCACTCTATCACCACGCTCTCTACCACCACGCACTCTACCACCACTCACTCTACCACCACGCACTCTACCACCAGACACTCTACCACCACGCCCTCTACCACCACGAACTCTACTTCCACGAACTCTACCACCACACACTCTACCACCACGCACTCTACCACCACACACTCTACCACCACCACACTCTACTACCACGCACTCTACCACTACGCACTCTACCACCACGCCCTCTGTCACCACGCATACTGTCACCACGCCCTCTGCCACCACGCCCTCTACCACCACGCGCACTCTGCCACCACACGCACTCTGTTATCATGCGCACTCTGCCACCACGCACACTCTCCCACCACACTCTCTACCACCACCACGGACTCTGCCACCACTGGCACTCTGCCAACACGTGCACTCTGCCACCATGCGCACTCTGCCTCCACGGGCACTCTGCCACCACGCGGACTCTGCCACCACGGGCACTCTGCCACCACGTGCACTCTGCCACCATGCGCACTCTGCCTCCACGCGGACTCTGCCACCACGCGCACTCTGCCACCACGCGCACTCTGCCACCACGCGCACTCTGCCACCACGCACCTATTTACTCCTTTCAGCACAAATATTTCCACCCAGGCTCTGGCAAAATCATTTTCTACACGTCCCTTGCTGTCCTGAAAAAGATCCAACGTTGATGAGTCTCCTGTCAGGAAACTGTGCTCCATCAACAACAATCGCCTGCCAATCAGCCGCTAAACAATACCATTCATCAAGCTACCAGCGCCAATTAAAAATATCGTAAGTGCCTCCAGTGCACTGTCTCGCGGCGACACTCCTTCCTGGATCCTCTCACACAAAATCACATCTTCCTTGTTTTATGGATTCTGTGTCTGCATTTCAGCCAAGATTCATAATATTCTCACTCTAATGAATCTTCCTAGTAGATTATGGCGTCGTCTTGCCGTTATTTGAGTCATCAGTCATAGAGTAGTCTTCAAGTCCCGGGGCGCAAAAGAGCCTGGCAGCGATACACGGGACGAGGCTCGTCTCCACCTGTGGTATGTGTCAGGCTGTTGCCTCTGTATGGCGAGCCTGCAATAACTTGAAGGTTCTATGTAATCTTCGGTCCTGTGATTCTCCTGCTGGTTTCGTCCCTAGTTTGGATTGGTAGCGCGAACCTTTTGGCCGTCTTCATGAATACCCCACAACGATTGTGGGTCCCTACGACAGTTGTGGATCCCCACGATGGTTGTGCGTCACCTCCACGATTGTAAGGCCCCCATAACGATTGTGAGTCTCTACGACGGTTGTGGAGCCCCCACGAGGATTGTGGGCCCCCACGACGGTTGTGGGTCCCCACGACGGGGTTGGGTCTCATGACGGCTGTGGGCCCTCACGGCAGTTGTGGGTCCCCACGATGGTTGTGCGTCCCCTCGACGATTGTAAGGCCCCCATGACGATTGAGGGTCTCTACGACGGTTGTGTGGCCCTTACGAGGATTGTGAGCCCCCACGACGGTTGTGGGTCCACACGACGGTTGTGGGTCCACACGACGGTTGTGGGTCCACACGACGGTTGTTGGTCCACACGATAGTTGTTGGCCCTCCACGACGGTTGTGGGTCCCCACGACGGTTGTGGTCCCCCACGACGGTTGTTGGTCCACACGACGGTTGTGGGTCCACCCGACGGTTGTGGGTCCACACGACGGTTGTTGGCCCTCCACGACGGTTGTGGTCCCCCACGACGGTTGTGGGTCCACACGACGGTTGTGGGTCCACACGACGGTTGTTGGCCCTCCACGACGGTTGTGGGTCCACACGACGGTTGTGGTCCCCCACGACAGTTGTGGGTCCCCACGACGGTTGTGGTTCCCCACGACGGTTGTAGTTCCCCACGCCGGTTGTGGGTCCACACGACGGTTGTGGGTCCACACGACGGTTGTGGTCCCCCACGACGGTTGTGGGTCCACACGACGGTTGTGGGTCCACACGACGGTTGTGGTCCCCCACGACGGTTGTGGGTCCACACGACGGTTGTGGGTCCACACGACGGTTGTGTTCCCCCACGACGGTTGTGGTTCCCCACGCCGGTTGTGGGTCCACACGACGGTTGTGGGTCCACACGACGGTTGTGGTCCCCCACGACGGTTGTGGGTCCACACGACGGTTGTGGGTCCACACGACAGTTGTGGTCACCCACGACGGTTGTGGTTCCCCACGACGGTTGTGGTTCCCCACGCCGGTTGTGGGTCCACACGACGGTTGTGGGTCCACACGACGGTTGTGGTCCCCCACGACGGTTGTGGGTCCACACGACGGTTGTGGTCCCCCACGACGGTTGTGGTCCCCCACGACGGTTGTGGTTCCCCACGACGGTTGTGGTCCCCCACGACGGTTGTGGGTCCACACGACGGTTGTGGTCCCCCACGACGGTTGTGGTCCCCCACGACGGTTGTTGGTCCCCACGACGGTTGTGGTCCCCCACGACGGTTGTTGGTCCCCACGACGGTTGTGGTCCCCCACGACGGTTGTGGTCCCCCACGACGGTTGTGGTCCCCCACGACGGTTGTGGTCCCCCACGACGGTTGTTGGTCCACACGACGGTTGTGGGCCCCCACGACGGTTGTGGGTCCCCACGACGGTTGTTGGTCCCCCACGACGGTTGTGGTCCCCCACGACGGTTGTGGGTCCACACGACGGTTGTGGGTCCCCACGACGGTTGTGGTCCCCCCACGACGGTTGTGGGTCCACACGACGGTTGTGGGTCCACACGACGGTTGTGGGTCCCCCCACGACGGTTCCCCCACGACGGTTGTGGGTTCCCACGACGGTTGTGGGCCCCCACGACGGTTGTGGGTCCCCACGACGGTTGTGGGTCCACACGACGGTTGTGGTCCCCCACGACGGTTGTGGGTCCACACGACGGTTGTGGGTCCACACGACGGTTGTGGTCCCCCACGACGGTTGTGGGCCCCCACGACGGTTGTGGGTCCCCACGACGGTTGTGGGTCCACACGACGGTTGTGGGTCCCCACGACGGTTGTGGTTGTCCCACGACGGTTGTGGGCCCCCCACGACGGTTGTGGGTCCCACGACGGTTGTGGGTCCCCCACGACGGTTGTGGGCCCCCACGACGGTTGTGGGTCCCCCACGACGGTTGTGGGTCCCCCACGACGGTTGTGGTCCCCCACGACGGTTGTGGGCCCCCACGACGGTTGTGGGCCCCCACGACGGTTGTGGTCCCCCACGACGGTTGTGGGTCCCCACGACGGTTGTGGGTCCCCCACGACGGTTGTGGGCCCCCACGACGGTTGTTGGCCCCCACGACGGTTGTGGGTCCCCCACGACGGTTGTTGGCCCCCACGACGGTTGTTCCCCCACGACGGTTGTGGCCCCCCACGACGGTTGTGGTCCCCCACGACGGTTGTGGCCCCCCACGACGGTTGTGGGTCCCCCACGACGGTTGTGGGTCCCCCACGACGGTTGTGGGTCCCCACGACGGTTGTGGGCCCCCACGACGGTTGTGGGCCCCCACGACGGTTGTGGGCCCCCACGACGGTTGTGGGCCCCCACGACGGTTGTGGGCCCCCACGACGGTTGTGGGCCCCCACGACGGTTGTGGGCCCCCACGACGGTTGTGGCCCCCCACGACGTTGTTGTTGGGCCCCCCACGACGGTTGTGGTCCCCCACGACGGTTGTGGGCCCCCACGACGGTTGTGGGTCCTCACGACGGGACGGTTGTGGGCCCCCCACGTGGTTGTGGGTCCCCCACGACGGTTGTGGTCCCCCACGACGGTTGTGGGTCCCCCACGACGGTTGTGGGCCCCCCACGACGGTTGTGGGCCCCCCACGACGGTTGTGGGTCCCCACGACGGTTGTGGGCCCCCCACGACGGTTGTGGGTCCCCACGACGGTTTCCCCACGACGGTTGTGGTCCCCCACGACGGTTGTGGGCCCCCCACGACGGTTGTGGCCCCCCACGACGGTTGTGGCCCCCCACGACGGTTGTGGGTCCCCCCGACGGTTGTGGGCCCCCCACGACGGTTGTGGGTCCCCACGACGGTTGTGGGTCCCCACGACGGTTGTGGTCCCCCACGACGGTTGTGGGTCCCCACGACGGTTGTGGGTCCCCACGACCCCCACGACGGTTGTGGGTCCCCACGACGGTTGTGGGTCCCCACGACGGTTGTGGTCCCCCACGACGGTTGTGGGTCCCCACGACGGTTGTGGGCCCCCCACGACGGTTGTGGGTCCCCCACGACGGTTGTGGGTCCCCCACGACGGTTGTGGGTCCCCCACGACGGTTGTGGGTCCCCACGACGGTTGTGGGCCCCCACGACGGTTGTGGGTCCCCACGACGGTTGTGGTCCCCCACGACGGTTGTGGGTGGGCCCCCCCACACGACGGTTGTGGGTCCCCCACGACGGTTGTGGGTCCCCCACGACGGTTGTGGGTCCCCACGACGGTTGTGGTCCCCCACGACGGTTGTGGTCCCTCACGACGGTTGTGGTCCCCCACGACGGTTGTGGGTCCACACGACGGTTGTGGGCCCCCACGACGGTTGTGGGTCCCCACGACGGTTGTGGGTCCCCCACGACGGTTGTGGGTCCACACGACGGTTGTGGTCCCCCACGACGGTTGTGGGCCCCCCACGACGGTTGTGGGTCCCCACGACGGTTGTGGGTCCCCACGACGGTTGTGGGTCCCCACGACGGTTGTGGGTCCACACGACGGTTGTTGGTCCACACGACGGTTGTGGGTCCACACGACGGTTGTGGGTCCACACGACGGTTGTGGGTCCCCACGACGGTTGTGGTCCCCCACGACGGTTGTGGGTCCCCACGACGGTTGTGGGTCCACACGACGGTTGTGGGTCCACACGACGGTTGTTGGCCCTCCACGACGGTTGTGGTCCCCCACGACGGTTGTGGGTCCACACGACGGTTGTTGGCCCTCCACGACGGTTGTGGTCCCCCACGACGGTTGTGGTCCCCCACGACGGTTGTGGTCCCCCATGACGGTTGTTGGTCCCCACGGCGGTTGTGGTCCCCCACGACGGTTGTGGTCCCCCACGACGGTTGTGGTCCCCCACGACGGTTGTGGTCCCCCACGACGGTTGTGGGCCCCCCACGACGGTTGTGGGTCCACACGACGGTTGTGGGTCCCCACGACGGTTGTTGGTCCCCCACGACGGTTGTGGTCCCCCACGACGGTTGTGGGTCCACATGACGGTTGTGGTCCCCCACCACGACGGTTGTGGTTCCCCACGACGGTTGTGGGCCCCCACGACGGTTGTGGTCCCCCACGACGGTTGTGGGTCCCCCACGACGGTTGTGGCCCCCCACGACGGTTGTGGGTCCCCACGACGGTTGTGGGTCCCCCCGACGGTTGTGGGCCCCCCACGACGGTTGTGGTCCCCCACGACGGTTGTGGGCCCCCCACGACGGTTGTGGGGTCCCCACGACGGTTGTGGGTCCCCCACGACGGTTGTCCCCCACGACGGTTGTGGGCCCCCCACGACGGTTGTGGCCCCCCACGACGGTTGTGGGTCCCCACGACGGTTGTGGGTCCCCACGACGGTTGTGGGTCCCCACGACGGTTGTGGGTCCCCACGACGGTTGTGGTCCCCACGACGGTTGTGGGCCCCCCACGACGGTTGTGGGTCCCCACGACGGTTGTGGGTCCCCACGACGGTTGTGGTCCCCCACGACGGTTGTGGTCCCCCACGACGGTTGGGGTCCCCCACGACGGTTGTGGGTCCCCACGACGTTTGTGGGTCCCCACGTTAGTTGTGGGTCCACACGACGGTTGTGGGCCCCCCACGACGGTTGTGGGTCCCCACGACGGTTGTGGGTCCTCACGACGGTTGTGGGCCTCCACGACGGTTGTGGGTCCTCACGACGGTTGTGGGCCTCCACGACGGTTGTGGGCCTCCACGACGGTTGTGGGTCCACACGACGGTTGTTGGCCCCCCACGACGGTTGTGGGTCCACACGACGGTTGTGGGCCCCCCACGACGGTTGTGGGTCCACACGACGGTTGTGGGCCCCCCACGACGGTTGTGGGTCCACACGACGGTTGTGGGTCCACACGACGGTTGTGGGTCCCCACGACGGTTGTGGGTCCCCACGACGGTTGTGGGTCCACACGACGGTTGTGGGTCCACACGACGGTTGTGGGTCCACACGACGGTTGTGGGTCCACACGACGGTTGTGGGTCCACACGACGGTTGTGGGTCCACACGACGGTTGTGGGTCCACACGACGGTTGTGGGTCCACACGACGGTTGTGGGTCCACACGACGGTTGTGGGTCCACACGACGGTTGTGGGTCCACACGGGTTGTGGGTCCACACGACGGTTGTGGGTCCACACGACGGTTGTGGGTCCACACGACGGTTGTGGGTCCACACGACGGTTGTGGGTCCACACGACGGTTGTGGGTCCACACGACGGTTGTGGGTCCACACGACGGTTGTGGGTCCCCACGACGGTTGTGGGTCCACACGACGGTTGTGGGTCCACACGACGGTTGTGGGTCCACACGACGGTTGTGGGTCCACACGACGGTTGTGGGCCCCCACGACGGTTGTGGGTCCACACGACGGTTGTGGGTCCACACGACGGTTGTGGGTCCACACGACGGTTGTGGGTCCACACGACGGTTGTGGGTCCACACGACGGTTGTGGGTCCTCACGACGGTTGTGGGTCCACACGACGGTTGTGGGTCCACACGACGGTTGTGGGCCCACACGACGGTTGTGGGTCCACACGACGGTTGTGGTACCCACGACGGTTGTGGGTCTTCACGACGGTTGTGGGTCCACACGACGGTTGTGGGTCCACACGACGGTTGTGGGTCCACACGACGGTTGTGGGTCCACACGACGGTTGTGGGTCCACACGACGGTTGTGGGTCCACACGACGGTTGTGGGTCGTGTGGACCCACAAGACATATTTTAAAGACCCTCAACTCTTTAAAATATGGTAATCGTGCACGCAAAATTAAGAACAGGGTAATGGTTAATCAAGATAAGGCTAGGAAGGCAATTGCTATATTGAGGCAGGAAATTCAGCAGCTTCGCATTGAATTGATGGAATACAAAGAGGGTAAACGGGTTGTAGGTGAAGATGGCTCCGAGGCTGTCAATGTTATGTATCACGAGAACCAGATGCTTTCTTCAGAAATCAACAATATGCGAAACCGAATTAAAGCATTACAAGAAACTGTTGAAATGCTAACAGCTAAAACACTATGCTATTGGCAGAGAAGGCTACTAGTGGCTGGATTACCTGTGAAGACTCAGACATGGCCACAGTTGTGCAGGGATATCTCAGAGATTGAAGACCTAAGAGCCAAATTGTGTGAAAGTGAAATTCTCTGTCAGCAGCTACGTAAACAAGTTAATAATTTAATAACGTTGGCAGACTGTCAATGTCACCTGTACATATTCCTATGTCTGGTTCCATGATTGGTTGTTTGGAAGAGAATACACAGTTGATCACTTCAGCAGTTTATTGCGTAAGGTAACAAGTTGTAAATCTGGCCTGCAGAGGTCCTACCTACTGTGGGTCTGTGAAAATACTGGCTTGCCACCAAAACGGCTAGTACCAGCTCTCTGTAGAGAATGACGGCAGAGGCTTACTCGATTGTGATTAGCTACATTCCAACCGTCATACAATTTGAGTACTAACAGTTCATGTATGAACTGTGTTGATTGACGGTCATGTATGAACAGTGAACAGGTTGACTGAACGGTTCATGTATGAACTGACGGTCATGTATGAACAGTGTTGACTGACGGTCATGTATGAACAGTGTTGACTGACGGTCATGTATGAACAGTGTTGACTGACGGTCATGTATGAACAGTGTTAACTGACGGTCATGTATGAACAGTGTTGACTGACGGTCATGTATGAACAGTGTTAACTGACGGTCATGTATGAACAGTGTTAACTGACGGTCATGTATGAACAGTGTTGACTGACGGATCATGTATGAACAGTGATGACTGACGGATCATGTATGAGCAATGATGACTGATGGTTCATGTATGATCGGTGATGACTGACGGATCATGTATGAACAATGATGACTGTGATGACTTACGGATCATGTATGAACAATGATGACTGAGGGATCATGTATGAGCAATGATGACTGATGGTTCATGTATGATCGGTGATGACTGACGGATCATGTATGAACAGTGTTGACCAAAGATCAACACCAATGTCGGCAACAGGTACACAGGGATATTGTGACGAGCAACACCGAAATATTTGATAGATACAATGACAACAGAAGATTAGACATCAGTGAAGTGCTTCATATCAAGAAATCTAGACCAGGGATCAATAAGCGGCTAATACACAGTTACACTCTACCCACTTTTAAGACCCCGGGCCAATGCAGAAGCTGGACAGAATTACCCTACAACAGGAACGGCAGCAACCAGAAGAACATAAACTGCCAACATGTCAGTCTTAATTTGCTACCCCATTAATATCCCGTTATACAGGACCCCCAGGACCCCATTATACAGGATCCCATTATACAGGACCCCCCCATTATACAGGACCCCATTATACAGGACCCCATTATACAGGACCCCATTATACAGGACCCCATTATACCCCATTATACAGGACCCCATTATACAGGACCCCATTAATACCCAATGTATGTCATTCATCCATGTCACCTACCACCTCACCATTAGGGGAAATAATCAGGTGCTACACAGAAGAATTTATCTTTAAGAATTTGAGGCGAGACCTTATGAAATACATCACTAGGCATTAGACCCAAATAATAAGGAATAATGCACTTTAGAGAGTTTATTTTTAATCTTCCTGCTTCTGTGAAGAAAAACATGAGGAATATTGAAAAGATTCGTCCCCTCAATCATAAATCTAAACCTTTCTCTCGTTTTCAACGAAATATAAATATATGGGATGTGATTTAACAACTTTAAGAACAAAAGTAACGCGGAAAAATGAATAAACAATATTTTTAACACGTGGAATATAAATATAACTTCCAAATATAACACAACTGGCCGTTCCTCGGTGGCATGATTGGCTTAGTTGTCCGTCTGGCTCTGAGGCGGCCGGTCGAGCCCTGCCCTGCCAGCGGTCCTCAGGGTGGGCTGACTGCTGACCTTAGCAGTTGTGTAGGATGTGGTGTGTGCTGACTTGGCTTAACTGCTGACCTTAGCAGTCGTGTAGGATGTGCGTGTGTGCTGACCTTGGCTTAACTGTCTGGGTGGGATGTGACTGCTGACCTTAGCAGTCGTGTAGGATGTGCGTGTGTGCTGACCTTGGCTTAACTGTCTGGGTGGGATGTGACTGCTGACCTTAGCAGTCGTGTAGGATGTGCTGACCTTGGCTTAACTGTCTGGGTGGGATGTGACTGCTGACCTGGGCTTAACTGTCTGGGTGGGATGTGACTGCTGACCTTAGCAGTCGTGTAGGATGTGCGTGTGTGCTGACCTGGGCTTAACTGTCTGGGTGGGATGTGACTGCTGACCTTGGCTTAACTGTCTGGGTGGGATGTGACTGCTGACCTTGACTTAACTGTCTGGGTGGGATGTGACTGCTGACCTGGGCTTAACTGTCTGGGTGGGATGTGACTGCTGACCTTAGCAGTCGTGTAGGATGTGCGTGTGTGCTGACCTGGGCTTAACTGTCTGGGAGGGATGTGACTGCTGACCTGGGCGTAACTGTCTGGGTGGGACGTGACTGCTGACCTTGGCTTAACTGTCTGGGTGGGATGTGACTGTTGACCTTAGTAGTCGTGTAGGATGTGCGTGTGTGCTGACCTGGGCTTAACTGTCTGGGTGGGATGTGACTGTCTGGGTGGGATGTGACTTAGCTTAACTGTCTGGGTGGGATGTGACTGCTGGATGTGTAGGATGTGTGTGTGCTGACCTGGGCTTAACTGTCTGGGTGGGATGTGACTGCTGACCTGGGCTTAACTGTAGGATGTGCGTGTGTGCTGACCTGGGCTTAACTGTCTGGGTGGGATGTGACTGGGATGTGACTGCTGACCTTGTGCTTGAACTGTCTGGGTGTGGGATGTGACTGTGACCTTGCTTGACTGTCTGCTGACCTGGGCTTAACTGTCTGGGTGGGATGTGGGTGGACCTGGGCTTAACTGTCTGGGTGGGATGTGAGTGCTGACCTGGGCTTAACTGTCTGGGAAAGCGGTACTAATATACTTACATAATAACTATGTAAATTAGCTTACATAATAACTGCCATAGGATGTTAGAGGCTCATGGTATTGGAGTGCCGTATTAAGTTGGCTATGGGCTATGGGCTATGGGCATGGCTATACCAAAGGAAACAGAGTTAGTATAAATGGGGTTAAGTCAGAGTGGCAAAATGTTGTAAGTCCTTCAAGGCTCGGCTCGGACCTCTTGCTTATAATATATATAAATGATTTAGAATCAGGTTTGAGTAGCAATATTTGCAAATTTGCCGATGCATATGCGATGCAGGGGATACAAAAATCGGTAGGGAAATTAACACGGAAATTAACACACTCACTATTACTTCAAATTGATCTAAATAGGGTTTTGAAATGGTATAAAGATTGGCAGATGCAGTTTAAAACTGATAAATGTAAAGTTCTGAGGGTAGGTAATGATGATGACCAGACCGCACACTAGAATGTGAAGGGACGACGACGTTTCGGTCCGTCCTGGACCATTCTCAAGTCGATTGTGATGAGGAGGTAGAGACAGGCAATAAATAGGCACGAGAGATGAGGAGCAAAGTAAGGTGTTGTAGAGGGGCTAGTAGTAGGAAATGCAGAGGGCCCATTGGCCCATACGAGGCAGTTCACATTATAACCACCGAAAGAGGAAAACATAATGAGAAGAGGAAAACGAGGGAACGTAGGAGAAGACTATGAACAGAAAAAAGAGAGAAAAGAGAAAGAAAGGAAAGAGAAAGAAAGGTAAATGGAAAGGGTAAGCTTATGTAAAGTCACGTTTGTTAGAAAGAATAGAGCATTTGAGTACATAGTGTGAAAGGGAAGAGTCCACAGCAACAAAGCCAGGACTCAAGTTCATGTTGGGTACATTGTGTATTAGAGCCGATTCAACAAGACGGCGTCTGTGTAGAGTAGAGGCAGGAAAGATTATTTTGGAGGAAGATCAATCAATGTGATGATAAGAATCCCTCACATGGCAGAAGAGAGCATTGTTAGTGTCTGCAGACTTAACATTTCTCTTGTGTTCTTTAAGTCTGTCATTCAGTGTACGGCCAGTTTCGCCCAAGTACTGGAGAGGACAAGACGAACAGGAAATAGAGTAGACACCAGCAGCATTAGAAGCAGGAGGAGCAGTGTGAACTAGATTGCTACGAAGTGTGTTAGTTTGACGAAAGGCGAGCTTAATGTCAAGAGGACGAAAGGTATTGGTAAAAGTTTTGAGTTCAGATATGAAGAGAAGGCATAGTACAGTGCTACTAGTGTTGGAAGCAGGTTTAGGATGAAAGAAATTTCGTTTAGCTTGAGAGTAGGCACAGTTGATGAAATGCAAAGGGTAACCAAGGCGAGAGAATGATTTGTAGATAAGGGCAATTTGGTAATGATGATAGTTACAAGATACGAGCTAGATGGTGTTGAGATGGGAAAGTCGGATTACGAAAGGGATCTGGGAGTTATGATTAGTAAGAATTTAAAACCAAGTGATCAATGCATCAATGTTCGTAATAAGGCAAATATGACACTGGGATTTAGTAATCGAAGCGTTAGTAACAAGACACCTGGTGTTATTTTCCAACTATATCCTGCTATGGTTAGATCCCATTTAGGATTTGCAGTTCAGTTTTGGTCGCCGTACTATAGAATGGATATAAATTCCCTTGAACGTGTCCAGTATAGGATGACAAAGCTAATTCCCTAAATTAGAAACCTGTCATATGAAGAGAGATTAACAAAGCTTAATGTTGCTGTAATATTATTATAGCAACAACGGAAGGTGTAGTCAAGGAACTGATGAATCTCGTTAAAGCTCTGAGGACAGATTTGGATTCCCTACGGGAGGAAGTACGAAAGCTGAAACATCAGGAAGAAACAAAGGAGGATACAGGTATTAAAAAGACCTTGTCTTGGCAAGTTGTAAAGGACAGGGGGCTTAAGAAGACTTTGACAAAGCCGCCTAATGATATCCTAAGGACGTCTAACGCATTTGCTGTGTTGGAGGACGAGTGCTGTGGTGAGCCTGCAGTTCAACGAGGATGCAAAGGCAAAGCAACGAGGAGCAACGAAGCGCAGGTCGCTCAAAGTGCTCAAAAGGTAAAAAGAGGAACCAAGGGAATTTTTGTTGCGGGAGATCACCAGGTGAGGTATTTAGACAGAACGTTTTGTGCCAGAGATAGGGAGAACAGGTTAAGAGTTTGCTAACCGGGAGCTGGAATTGGAGATATTGTTGACAACATGAATGATAGTATGGCTGCTAATAAAAATAAACCAATTATTGGTAAGAGTGCAGGTGGAAATGATGTTAGGCGAGTTAAGAGTGGGGAACTAATACTGAGATTTAAGACAGCCATAGAACTAGATAGAAGCAAGGGAGGAATCCCGATCATATGTGGCATTCTTCAAAGAAAGGAAGTTGGAAATGAATGGTTGTCGAGGGCACTTGGGGTCCCTCAATTTTTTCAAGCGTGGATTGGACATGTATATGAGTGGGATTGAGTGGTTATAAATATGGGCTGAATCGTACGGGCGAATAGGCCTTCAGCAGTTACCTTTGTTCTTATGTTCTTATCTGGGAGTTTTGATTAGTAAAAATTGCCGGCTGGAAAGATATTGAAAATGAAATGCAAAATCTTAAATAGACAACTGGGAACACTTCTATGGAAGAAACGAAATGTATGCTCGGGATGGGGTGCATCTATCGAGGGCTGGGGTGGTTGTTGTTGTTGTTGTTGCGATCTTGTTGGAACCAGTGGTTGGAGGCGTTTGTTTTGGTTTGGGTTTAAACTGTTAGTAGATAGTGGTATGGGAATTGAAATGGAGGAAAGAGGTTATAAAAGTAAGTGTTTGTGGGAGAAACAAATTGGCAAAATGATTAGGGAAAGAGAAGGACCTCAAAAAAACAATACTCTGAGGGTATATTACACTAACAGTAGAAGATTAAGAAATAAAATAAATGATTTAAATGATCTTGTCTGCACAGAAAAAATATATATTATTACACTAACCGAAACGTGGATGATTGTAGAAAATAGAGAACTATTAGCTGAATATCAAATAAATGGATTTAAACTAGTACACACAGATAGATATATTAGACGGGGAGGGGGAGTAGCTATATATGTTAGGGAAAATTTGAAATGTAATCTCAAAGATGGAATTAAAACTGAGCCACAAACAGAAACTATTTGGAAAGAATTAAACGAAAAAGCAAATAATCTTATTGGAGTTATACACAGGCCACCAAACATAGACAGGATGGAAGCAAAGCACCTATGGGGCGAAATATCTAGAGCATCTAGGACTAGCAGTATTTGTCATAGGTGATTTTAATTTTAGTGGAATGAATTGGTTTAACAGAACAGGGAATAGTGAAGTAGAAGATTTTCAAGAATTAATTGAAGATTGCTTTCTTACGCAACACATTAAGGAACAAACGCGGGTAAATAATATATTAGATTTAGTGTTAACTAACAGGGAAACGCAAATTAATGCCATCGAAATAGGGAGTGAGCTAGGGAACAGTGATCATAAAGAAATCAGATTCAGCATTGAATGGAATAGATCTGTAGGGGAAAAATTCTGTTTAAGTGCCTTATTTTCGAAAAGATTATTTCAATAGCCTAAGAAATGTTTTGGGTCAAATAGATTGGAAAGTCTGGGCATGGGGGCGGGCCGGTCTTGGAGCGAGACGTGAACCCAGCGATAGGAGACGTAAATTTCGATGTGGATTCAAAATATAACTTATTTAAAAATATTCTAAGCAAAGCACAGGAAGGTAGTATAATTTATAAATTGAATAGATCGAATACTAACTGCATCTGCCAATCTTTTGACCATTTCAAACTCCTATTTAGATCGACGTGAAGTGATAGTGAGTCTTCTTCCATGTTTATTTCTCTACCGATTTTTGTATCATCGGCAAATTTGCAAATGTTGCTACTTAAACCTGATTCTAAATCATTTATATATATTATAAACAACAGAGGTCCCAGGACAAAGCCTTGATGCATTCCACTTAAAACATTTTCCCATTCAGACGTAACCCCATTTATATTAACTCTATGTTTGCTTTGGAATAGCCATGCCCTAATCCAACTTAATACAGCACCCCAATACCATGAGCCTCTATCTTTTTAATCAGTCTTTCATGTGGCACTGTATCAAAGCTTTGCTAAAGTCAAGGTACACAACATCGCAATCCTTACCACTATCTATTGCCTCAACTATATAGTTGAGGCTATAGATAGTTGCCTCAACTATATATGTATAACTATATATGTATATATATAGTTGAGTATATGTATATATATGTCGTACCTAGTAGCCAGAACACGCTTCTCGGCCTACAATGCAAGGCCTGATTTGCCTAATAGGCCGAGAGATTTTCTTTATTTTCAATAAATTGTTTCCAATTATCTTATTTGAATGATTATTATTATATTATATTAAGAACATATTTTATTGACATAATTGTGTTAGTTTAGGTTAGGTTAAGATTGGTTAGGTTAGGTAGGGTTGGTTAGGTTCGGTCATATATCTACGTTAGTTTTAACTCAAATTTAAAAAAAATTAACTTGTACAAAATGAAATGGATAGCTTTACTATTTCATAAGAAAAAAAATATTGAAAAATATATTCAGGAAAACTTGGCTTATTAGGCAAATCTGGCCTTGCATAGTAGGTCGAGTACGACGTTCTGGCTACTAGGTGCAACATTATACACACATATATATACATATGCGAAGAAGCCTGAATGGTCCCCAGGACTATATGCAACTGAAAATTCACACCACAGAAGTGACTCGAACCCATACTGCCAGGAGCACTCTGCTGGCGTACATGATCCCTTAACCGCTCGACCAACATGATCGGACAAAGAGGATGGTAGCTGAGGCTATTTCCATCCCCCCCGCTGGCACTCGGTTGGTAATCTTGGGCATAATATTTTATCAAATCACCTCATTCTTTGGGGCACACGTGAGGACCACAAATGTGAACAAGACTGAATGGTCCCCAGGACTATATGCAACCGAAAACTCACACCCCAGAAGTGACTCGAACCCATACTGCCAGGAGCACTCTGCTGGCATACAGGATCCCTTAACCACTCAACCAACACGACCGGACAAAGAGGATGGTAGCCGAGGCTATTTCCATCCCCCGCAGGCATTCGGTTGTTAATCTTGGGCATGGTATTTTATCAAATCACCTCATTCTTTGGGGCACACGTGAGGAACACAAACGCAAACAAGCGTGAACGGTCTCCAGGCATATATGCCACTGAAAACTCACACCACAGAAGTGACTCGAACCTTTACTGCCAGGAGCACTCTGCATTCTGACGTACAGGAAGCCTTAACCATTGGACCAACACCACCGGACAAAAGAAAATGGTTGCCGAGGCTATTTCCATCCTCCCGCCGGCACTCGGTTGGTAACCTTGGGCATGGTATTTTATCAAATCACCTCATTCTTTGAGGCACACTGCAGCCCCTGGCACCACCACCAAATTGCCACCCCTTGCACCACCACCACTACACTGCTACCCCTGGCACCACTCCATACTGCCACCCCTGGCACCTCCACCACCACACTGCCACCCCTAGAACCACCATCGCCACACTGCCACCCCTAGCACCACCACACTACCACCACTGCAACCCCTGGAACTACCACCACACTGCCACCCCGCAACATCACCACACTGCCACCTCTGGCACCACCACACTGCCACCCCTCTCACCACCACCACCACCACACTGCCACTCCTGGCACCACAACCACCACTACAAACCCTCGCACACCACCACCACATTGCCACTCATGGTACCACCACACTGCCACCTATCGCACCACCACCACACTGCCACCCCTGGCACAACCACAACGCTCCCACCGCTGGCACCACCACTGCCACCCCCGGCACCACCACCACCACACTGCTACACCTTGTACCACCACCACTTTGCCACCCATGGCACCACCACAACTACACTGCTACCCCTGGCACCACCCCCACACTGTGACCACTGGCACCACCACACTGCCACCCCTGGCACCACCACCACCACTACTGCCACCCCTGGGACCACCACCACCACTACTGCCACCCCTGGGACCACCACCACACTGCCACCCCTGGGACCACCACCACACTGCCATCCCTGGCACCACCACACTGCCACCCCTGGCACCACCACCACACTGCCACCCCTGGGCCACCCCTGGCACCACCACCACCACACTGCCACCCCTGGCACCACCACCACACTGCCACCCCTGGCACCACCACCACACTGCCACCCCTGGCACCACCACCATACTGCCACCCCTGGCACCACCACCACACTGCCACCCCTGGCACCACCACCACCACCACACTGCCACCCTGGCACCACCACCACCACACTGCCACCCCTGGCACCACCACCACCACTGCCACCCCTGGCACCACCACCACCACACTGCCACCCCTGGCACCACCACCACACTGCCACCCCTGGCACCACCACCACACTGCCACCCCTGGCACCACCACCACCACACTGCCACCCCTGGCACCACCACCACCACACTGCCACCCCTGGCACCACCACCACACTGCCACCCCTGGCACCACCACCACACTGCCACCCCTGGCACCACCACCACACTGCCACCCCTGGCACCACCACCACCACACTGCCACCCCTGGCACCACCACCACACTGCCACCCCTGGCACCACCACCACACTGCCACCCCTGGCACCACCACCACACTGCCACCCCTGGCACCACCACCACACTGCCACCCCTGGCACCACCACCACACTGCCACCCCTGGCACCACCACCACACTGCCACCCCTGGCACCACCACCACCACACTGCCACCCCTGGCACCACCACCACACTGCCACCCCTGGCACCACCACCACCACACTGCCACCCCTGGCACCACCACCACACTGCCACCCCTGGCACCACCACCACACTGCCACCCCTGGCACCACCACCACCACTGCCACCCCTGGCACCACCACCACACTGCCACCCCTGGCACCACCACCACACTGCCACCCCTGGCACCACCACCTCCACACTGCCACCCCTGGCACCACCACCACACTGCCACCCCTGGCACCACCACCACACTGCCACCCCTGGCACCACCACGACACTGCCACCCCTGGCACCACCACCACACTGCCACCCCTGGCACACCACCACCACACTGCCACCCCTGGCACCACCACCACACTGCCACCCCTGGCACCACCACCACCACACTGCCACCCCTGGCACCACCACCACCACACTGCCACCCCTGGCACCACCACCACCACACTGCCACCCCTGGCACCACCACCACCACACTGCCACCCCTGGCACCACCACCACCACACTGCCACCCCTGGCACCACCACACCACTGCCACCCCTGGCACCACCACCACCACACTGCCACCACTGGCAACACCACCACCACACTGCCACCCCTGGCACCACCACCACACTGCCACCCATGGCACCACCACCACACTGCCACCCCTGGCACCACCACCACACTGCCACCCCTGGCACCACCACCACACTGCCACCCCTGGCACCACCACCACACTGCCACCCCTGGCACCACCACCACACTGCCACCCCTGGCACCACCACCACCACTGCCCACTGCCACCCCTGGCACCACACCACCACCACTGCCACCCCTGGCACCACCACCACCACACTGCCACCCCTGGCACCACCACCACACTGCCACCCCTGGCACCCACCACCACACTGCCACCCCTGGCACCACCACCACCACACTGCCACCCCTGGCACCACCACCACACTGCTACCCCTGGCACCACCACCACCACACTGCCACCCCTGGCACCACCACCACACTGCCACCCCTGGCACCACCACCACACTGCCACCCCTGGCACCACCACCACCACACTGCCACCCCTGGCACCACCACCACCACACTGCCACCCCTGGCACCACCACCACGACACTGCCACCCCTGGCACCACCACCACACTGCCACCCCTGGCACCACCACCACACTGCCACCCCTGGCACCACCACCACCACACTGCCACCCCTGGCACCACCACCACACTGCCACCCCTGGCACCACCACCACCACCACACTGCCACCCCTGGCACCACCACCACCACCACCACACTGCCACCCCTGGCACCACCACCACACTGCCACCCCTGCCACCACCACCACCACCACACTGCCACCCCTGGCACCACCACCACCACACTGCCACCCCTGGCACCACCACCACCATACTGCCACCCCTGGCACCACCACCACCTACACTGCCACCCCTGGCACCACCACCTGCCACCACTGCCACCCCTGGCACCACCACCACCACACTACCACCACTGGCACCATCACAACACTGCCACCCCTGGCACCACCACCACCACACTGCCACCCCTGGCACCACCATCACACTGCCACCCCTGGCACCACCACCACACTGCCACCCCTGGCACCACCACCACCACACTGCCACCCCTGGCACCACCACCACCACACTGCCACCCCTGGCACCACCACCACCACACTGCCACCCCTGGCACCACCACCACCACACTGCCACCCCTGGCACCACCACCACCGCACTGCCACCCCTGGAACCACCACCACCACACTGCCACCCCTGGCACCGCCACCACCACACTGCCACCCCTGGCACCACCACCAAACACTGCCACCCCTGGCACCACCACCACCACACTGCCACCCCTGGCACCACTACCACCACACTGCCACCCCTGGCACCACCACCACCATACTGCCACCCCTGGCACCACCACCACCACACTGCCACCCCTGGCACCACCACCACACTGCCACCCCTGGCACCACCACCACACTGCCACCCCTGGCACCACCACACCACTGCCACCCCTGGCACCACCACCACACTGCCACACCTGGCACCACCACCACACTGCCACCCCTGGCACCACCACCACACTGCCACCCCTGGCACCACCACCACACTGCCACCCCTGGCACCACCACCACTACACTGCCACCCCTGCCACTGCCCCCTGGCACCACCACCCACACTGCCACCCCTGGCACCACCACCACCACACTGCCACCCCTGGCACCATCACCACCACACTGCCACCTCTGGCACCACCACCAACCACACTGCCACCCCTGGCCACCACCACCACACTGCCACCCCTTGCACCACCACCACCACACTGCACCCCTGGCACCACACCACACTGCCACCCCTGGCACCACCACCACACTGCTACCCCTGGCACCACCACCACCAACCACTGCTACCCCTGGCACCACCACCACACTGCCACCCTGGCACCACCACCACACTGCCACCCACTGGCACCACCACCACACTGCCACCCCTGGCACCACCACCACACTGCCACCCCTGGCACCACCACCACACTGCCACCCCTGGCACTGCCACTGGCACCACCACCACCACTGCCACCCCTGGCACCACCACCACCACACTGCCAACCCTGGCACCACCACCACACTGCCACCCCTGGCACCACCACCACACTGCCACCCCTGGCACCACCACCAATACTGCCACCCCTGCCACCACCACACTGCCACCCCTGGCATCACCACCACACTGCCTCCCCTGGCACCACCACCAACACTGCCACCCATGGCACCACCACCACCACAGTGCCACCCCTGGCACACACCACCACCATACTGCCACCCCTGGCACCACACCACCGCACTGCCACCCCTGGCACCACCACTACACTGCCACCCCCTGGCACCACCACCACACTGCCACCCCTGGCACCACCACCACCACACCATGACACCACCTGGCACCACCACCACCATACTGCCACCCCTGGCACCACCACACCACCGCACTGCTACCCCTGGAACCACCACCACCACACTGCCACCACCCCTGGCACCACCACCACCACCACACTGCCACCCCTGGCACCACCACCACACTGCCACCCCTGGCACCACCACCACCACACTGCCACCCCTGGCACCACTACCACACTGCCACCCCTGGCACCACCACCACCACACTGCCACCCTGGCACCACCACCACCACTGCCACCCCTGGCACCACCACCACACTGCCACCCCTGGCACCACCACCACCACCACACTGCCACCCCTGGCACCACCACCACCACACTGCCACCCCTGGCACACCACCACCTCACTGCCACCCCTGGCACCACACTACCACACTGCCACCCCTGGCACCACCACCACACTGCCACCCCTGGCACCACCACCACCACACCTGGCCACCCCTGGCACCACCACCACACTGCCACCCCTGGCACCACCCCCACACTGCCACCCCTGGCACCACCACCACCACATTGCCACCCCTGGCACCACCACCACACTGCCACCCTGGCACCACCACCTCCACACTGCCACCCCTGGCACCACCACCACACTGCCACCCCCTGGCACCACCACCACCACCACACTGCCACCCCTGGCACCACCACCACCACACTGCCACTCCTTGCACCACCACCACACTGCCACCCCTGGCACCACCACCACACTGCCACCCCTGGCACCAC
>NW_025559982.1:0-46471 GCF_020424385.1 Procambarus clarkii
AGAGGCACACACACACACACACACACACACACACACACACACACACACACACACACACACACACACACACACACACACACACACCACACACACATATATATATATATATATATATATATGTGTGTTGTGTGTGTGTGTGTGTGTGTGTGTGTGTGTGTGTGTAAACTTGAGGCCACGACAAATGAATGTGGTATATAGAGCAAAATTTCCTGTAGGAGGAGGATTTACACTGAGGAGTATAAATCAGATCAGATGTATGAAACATCATTTAACATCAACACACACACTGTGGCTTAGCGTTGAAAGGTAAGTCAACACGATAACACGCGAGAGAGGAGGATGAGAAAACTCCCTAACACTCTCGTCCCTAATCTTCGCCTTTGGTGAAGACCAAAAGTATATTTGTATGTGCATGTTTCTGCCTTCCAGCTTCAGAGAAGTCTTACCTGCGTCCACACGGAATACTGATCTTACTTGTAGGTGCAGGGTCGGGGATAGAGGGGGGGGCTACTGAAAGGGATAGGGGAGGAGTGATAGGATTCTGGGTAACGGGATAAAGAACAGCAAGGTGGACAGCCCGCTTGCTTTCATAACTCTCACTGTATTTCCCACTTCTAAACTTCCCTTCACCTATGCCTCTCCACACCTATGACACACACAAATACACACATCCCCAGGATACAGCTCGTTGCAGTGAATTCCCTGATTCCTATTTAATGTTAGGTGTATGTCTGCGAGGACCTGACCTGTGTGTGTATGTTTTGAACCATCAGACAATTGGTGTTTATCGTCATTCGTTTGCCTGACCAAAGCTTCAAGAAAGACTGACCTTTAATGTTGTTTTTTGTAATCAAATCCAAACATATGTATAACTTGAATAACCTATAATATGAAGAAGCAGCTCAAGTGTCCTGGAAGGCTCTGCTTCAACTATCAGACTCCTGGAAGTTGTTGTTCCAAAAGTCAGACATATGGAAGTGTGTATAAGCTTAAGTGAAAATGAAAGTGTCAGTATGGGCGTGAAAATAAAGTCAAATTTAACTTAAGAATAAGAAGCAATCCAAGTTTACTTCCACAAAACATCTACGTTGGTGAAGGGGAAAATTATAACCTCTTACAGACAAATTACAGGAGGCTGCAGAGTGAGCTGGATTGAAATTGAAATTGAAATAAGTTTATTGATCTAAAATACACACAAAGGGATGAGGTAGCTCAAGCTATTCTCACCCCGTTCAGTACATCGTGTTAATACATACATACACACACATCACAAACAATAAACATATTACCAAACATTCTGAGAGATAAACATATACATTTCCTCCTTCACAAGTAGTATGGTATCAGACGTACTGAGCTGGATTGAACCACCGAAACAAACGTTCTTCGAAAATAAACTAGAGAATATAATTAAATAACAATGATGGTACATAAACAAAAGTCCTCTCGTCCAAACTCCCCAGGAAGAAGTTTCTGGAGTTCCTTACAGTTCTTGCAGACGATAAAACAATACTCAATATAAGTTACAATCAAGCCATACAGTCATAAAACTTATCACACCAGACTCTAAAGAAAATATATCCTTTACTTATAAAGAAACATTCGAGTGTCTCAATGTAACGCGTGCGTCACCAGACAAAATACAAAAAGACTCTCAAAGACTTCAAACTCTTAGCGACACAGACAACCTAGAACGAGAACCAAGGAGAAAAACATAAAACAAGTGTGTGCATCCAAGTGAGGAACTCCTAGCAGCATAGAGACGAGCTGGGATGAGCTACAGGAATAAAAGCTCTCTCACACTGGAACGCCAAGCTGTATATAGACGAGCGTGTCCCCATACACCCAGCAGAGCCAAGCAGGCAGGAACGTCAGAGGGGGAGGGAAAGTAAAGAGGTACGAAGGGAAAGGGTAAATGAATAAAATTATATTGAAAGCAGTGACCCGAAAAGTCTCCACAGAGGCAACGAGGATTACCACCACTTTCATGTATACGAAGGAGGAGAATAGCGCTATAGTTTGTGGTGCGAGTCATGAATAGGAACAGCCATGTTAACTATAAAGTGAATGTTCACAATAAAAGGGAAAGTATATTAACACAGGTACGACAAATCAGAATTTGATTAAGCACGAGAGAGAGAAAGAGAGAGAGAGAGAGAGAGAGACCTTTGGAAGACTGAGCACGAGAGGCCGTGGAAGGCTGAGCACGAGAGACCACGGAAGACTGAGCACGAGAGGCCATGGAAGACTGAGCACGAGAGGCCATGGAAGACTGAGCACAAGAGGTCATGAAAGACTGAGCACGAGAGGCCATGGAAGACTGAGCACGAGAGGCCATGAAAGACTGAGCACGAGAGGCCATGAAAGACTGAGCACGAGAGGCCATGGAAGACTGAGCACGAGAGGCCACGGAAGACTGAGCACGAGAGGCCACGGAAGACTGAGCACGAGAGGCCATGGAAGACTGAGCACAAGAGGTCATGAAAGACTGAGCACAAGAGGTCATGGAAGACTGAGCACAAGAGGGCACGGAAGACTGCAAATGGAGAAAAATGGATGATGACAAGAACAGCGAAGCGGAACTATTGAATTAAATCCAGGAAGGAAACTGATCCCAATTGAATTATAGCTCAGAGAGGGTCGGTCGAGAATTTGACTCCAGCCACGAGATGAACAAAGATTTATTGAATTGAAACCTGAGACTTGAGATATACGGAGGTAAGGTGGGAGTACAGCTCTTAATGGTATTGTCGTGGGACTTGATTGAGGGGAAAGACACCCATTCAGCGTGTGTGGGAGCGTGGCTTTGGTGCTGCGACATACTCACAAGGGTATACTCACAAGGGTATACTCACAAGGGTATACTCACAAGGGTGAAGCAGTGAGGGACATATACAAGGGTGACGCGTTGAAGTACACACAAGGGAGACACAATGACAAACACGAGGATATTAACGTAATGAAACACGTATTTATTGTTGTGGGGGGGGGGCCAGACGCTTAGGGCTAGCTTCATCTAAAAAAAATTCATAGTTATTGCTGCTGGGTGCGTGCTCAACATGGTCGGGTCTCGATTGGCATCAAAGAAAATAAAAGTACAACGTGACACTGCGCCAAAGTGACTTTCACGAAAAATCTCGCTGTATCATTATTACTAAACTCTGACATTTTTGTTTTCGTTTTATACCATATCGTAAATTTTATGCACTGATCACGTTAAAAATTTTAAATGTCAAATCGTAACATTTACTCTTTTTAACTCTGCATGAAGTTTAATATAGATCTTGTCCTTCACTTTTTGAACTGCGTGATAAACTTTTGATGATAGGAGATAAACCCACAATGAGTGAAGTGTTCTAATAGTATTATTAGCTGCTGTTGTTGTTTAATAAGATTCGCTACCTGGAATAAAAAGTTCCAAAGTAGCACGGGCTATGGTGAGCCCGTAGTAAATTATTATTAGCGATATTGAAGGAGACAGACAGACAGACAGACAGACAGACAGACAGACAGACAGACAGACAGACAGACAGACGGACGGACAGACAGACAGACAGACAGACAGACAGACAGACAGACAGACAGACAGACAGACAGACAGACAGACAGACAGACAGACAGACAGACAGACAGACAGACAGGCAGACAGACAGACAGGCATACAGACAGACAGACAGACAGACAGACAGACAGACAGGCAGACAGACAGACAGACAGACAGACAGACAGACAGACAGACAGACAGACAGACAGATAGTCAGACAGACAGACAGACAGACAGACAGACAGACATTGGGTCACCGTAGTACAGACCTCTGGCATGATAATGGCCTCCAGTTATACCCTGAGCATGGAGTCCCTCCCCGCCTCCCAACGCAAGTCTCCTTCCAATATAAATGCAAATAATCTTGTCGCTCTGTTACTTTATTAACTGCTACTCTGTGTAGCCATGAGTGCCACTCTTGCTCTTGCAGATAAATAATCCTAATGTTACGCCCATAACAATGATGATAATTATAAGTAAATTATTATGATGATAGTGTCAAGAGTTCTGATAATTATCATATAAAGCTTAGAGAGAAAGTATGTAAAGATTGATTGGGGGGGAGGGGAGTAGAGGCGAAAGCTTCACTACACACAGTTATCCCTCACTGTAACGGTCTTCACTACACTAGGTAAGGTGTAATTACCTTGTGTAATCACCTTACCTTCTTTACTGTAGCCGTTTGCACTGCACATGAACATCCTCTGTGACTATGTTCACTACACTGTGACTTCGTCACTGTAACTATCTTTCAATACCTTATTCTAAATCCTTATCCTGATCCCTGCCAAGTGCCATATAGTCGCAATGGCTCAGTTCTTTCTCCTGATAGGCCTTACCTAACCCTAGGCCTAACCATACACAAAGCTATAATATATAATATTTATATGTTAGAAAATTACGTTCAAGGATGGATTGTGTACCGAGGGACAAAAGAGCAGAAGATCAAAAGGCGTAAGTACAGGCAGGTGAGAGAACACACACACAGGAACACTTAACAAGGCTGCCACAATTAAACACATTTAATGCACAATTTACAAAAACAATAATAACAAAGTAGGTCAGGCACGAACCACACACATCCCATAAACCAGCGAGACCTCAACCACGTGAATTTGGTTTTAGCCTTAAGCTCCAAAGCTATCACCTGGGTGGTAGCTATCTATCTACCATCGTAGGGCCCTCGTAGCCTGGTGGATAGCGCGCAGGACTCGTAATTCTGTGGCGCGGGTTCGATTCCCGCACGAGGCAGAAACAAATGGGCAAAGTTTCTTTCACCCTGAATGCCCCTGTTACCTAGCAGTAAATAGGTACCTGGGAGTTAAGTCAGCTGTCACGGGCTGCTTCCTGGGGGTGGAGGCCTGGTCGAGGACCGGGCCGCGGGGACACTAAAAAGCCCCGAAATCATCTCAAGATAACCTCAAGATAACCATTGCTATCTTTGGGGTGGTATCCTTACTGACCACAGTTACAGCCCCGCTCCTGTGCCAGGTAAGTCCACTACGGGCTCACCATAGCCCGTGCTACTTGGAACTTTTTGTTCCGAGTAGATGAATCTAAAAGAACAACAACAAGCTTACTGACCTTCCGGGCTATTCATGCCCGTGCCACCTCTTGGGTGGCTTAATCTTCATCAGTCTTACTGACCAACCAGCAAGCAGGATTCCGGTCCTTGCTCATACTTATCAAGAGTAGACAGATGGATCTAGTTTACCCTTTACTATAAATCAAGAAGAGCGTAAACTATCAGTGGATAATATGTTTGTATGTGTATATGTATGTATGTATATATATACATATACATACATGCATATTATAATATGCCCCAGTACACGAAAGTGAAGGCTGGGCGATTCGAGTCGTCAGCGTCCCGTGATTATTACCTTCGACCACAGATTGCTGCCCCGCTCAGGTTATTTCGACACTTCTGCTTAATTCCGAGTCCCGCCTGCCAATCTGCATGTTAATTAACCTCTGGGCAAGTCACACCTTTGCGTGGTATGGATTTCTGATTTCTCGTTGGCTCGAGTTGGATGATGAAGCGCCCGTGTTTGTAGATGGTTTGTGTGTTGGCTGTTTGTCCTTGGTGTTTCTCAAGAACTTGTGTGTTTGCCGAAGGTTTTGTGTGTTTTCTTTCGAGGGTTTGTGTGTGTGTGTGTGTGTGTGTGTGTGTGTGTGTGTGTGTGTGTGTGTGTGTGTGTGTGTGTGTGTGTGTGTGTGTGTGTGTGTGTGTGTGTGTTCTTGAAATTTGTCTTGTACGAAGGACGGCGAACCTTTTTTTTCAGGAGCGTGCGCCCAAATTTGCGATAATTTTCTAAAATGTTCTCTTGTGTGTCCATGAAGAACAAAATGGTTGTAAGAATTGTTTGGATAATTACTTACTACTTAAAGGAAAATGATAATATATAATTTGCAGGGAAACTTTTGCTGCTGCACCGACGATGACACATTGTATACTAGCCGACACTTAAACTGTGATTAATTATTGATCATATGCCAACATTGTATTTTAACTTTGGCAGGGAATTATATTGTCTACTAAATTACAGTGTTCCAGAGGCTGTTATCATACAGGGACGTCCACCCTGTCCACCACCGGGGGAGCCGGTCGGCCGAGCGGACAGCACGCTGGACTTGTGATCCTGTGGTCCCGGGGTCGATCCCGGGCGCCAGCGAGAAACAATGGGCAAAGTTTCTTTCACCCTATGCCCCTGTTACCTAGCAGTAAAATAGGTACCTGGGTGTTAGTCAGCTGTCACGGGCTGCTTCCTGGGGGTGGAGGCCTGGTCGAGGACCGGGCGGCGGGGACACTAAAAAAAGCCCCGAAATCATCTCAAGATAACCTGAAGATAACCCTGCTTGTACACCACAGTTCTTCACAATAATAATACTGAGAAATGTTGACCGCCCACACATTAGAAAGTGAAGGGACTACGACGTTTCGGTCCGTCCTGGACCATTCTCAAGTCGATTGTGAAAAATTCAGTATTCTCGAATACTGAGAAACCAGTAAGTGATAAACACCCACCAACACCCTGGGTTCACAAGGTCTCTTAACACATACCTACGGAAACAAAGGACAGTGAGAACTTACCTTTGTTATGTGCATATATTAACTTACGAATAATTTATGTGCTTTATTGAAATTCCTTTTATATATTCCAATGTCCATTCACCACTGAAATATTATTGTTATATCATTGCTGTGTACTTCGATGATCATCCACTTTTAGAGATAGTTATCATTACTGTACGGTGCTCGCATTTTTGTTTGCTAAGTGTGTTATAGTATGCAGGCGATGAGTCACAATAACGTGGCTGAAGTATGTTGACCAGACCACACACTAGAAGGTGAAGGGACGACGGCGTTTCGGTCCGTCCTGGACCATTCTCAAGTCGATTGTGAAATAGCCCTCTAGCTATTTCCGTTTGGGTAGGACGACGACCATTGAGGCAAGATTACGATATCATAGTGACCCCTAAACTCTCCCCCCCCCCCACTTCGCTTCCTCTTCCCCCTCCAAATAGTGGAAGAGATCATTATTTCTTGTTATTTTCTCGGCCACTGGCTTGTCGGTATCTTGTTGGCTCTTTGGGTAACTCAGTGTTAGCTATTGCTATTGTCGGTCCTCTGTAAGACCCCAGTCATTAAAACAGTGATGAAGACTATGTGTAGTGAAGAGAGTTTCGGTTATGGTTGTGTGTGTGTATAGTTAAGATGGTCACAGTGATGAGGATAGTGAGTAGTGAAGGTGTAGCCTTCATCACACGAACAATGTCAGGTAACCCCCCCCCCTTCTAGTATTCTCTAAATGCCCTAACTTTAACTAAAAAATAAAAAAGTTGCCATGGGCCGTCTCGCATGTTTGAAAGTGTGAACATGACTCTTAACGCAGGGAGAGGAGTGTTTCAGACGACGGCTAATCCGCAACAGCATGTATAAAGCACTCCTCAAGCCAGACAAACACTCACACTGCAGAAACCTCGCACATAAGAGCCTTTTCTCCGTCCCTTCTACCCCCCCCTTCCCCCCACCCCTCTTCCCTCCCTCCCTCCCTCCTCCCCCCCTCGCTGTGTTAAGGCACAAACATATCCAATCTCTTGATTTTTAAGCATTATTTACACCTGTTTTTACGGCGTAATTAAAAAGCAACTGACACAATCTTTTCATTCAGCCTAGCCGGTGGATTATTGCCTCACTGTATAATTTACTGCACCAGTAAAAATAATCCTTATATATGCTGGTGTTTGTTCTCCATGTTAATAATGAGACTACAAATGAACCTAATTTTTGTTCTACTGTGTTTGTATATGCGTGTGTTCGAGAGAGAGAGAGAGAGAGAGAGAGAGAGAGAGAGAGAGAGAGAGAGAGAGAGAGAGAGAGAGAGAGAGAGAGAGAGAGAGAGAGAGAGAGAGAGAGAGGATATAACATTGACCTGAGCGGGACGAGAGAGCATCAGAGGTCAGGGGGAGTCCATACAGTGACTACCCTTCATTAGACACAATAACAGTAATCCTGGACGCCCGCGGCCACACGACGGTAGGCTCATATAACCAATTTTCGGATATCTTGGGTTTTGGTGGAGAGGGGGACGGTCACCCGAGGGAGTAGGAGGAGGCAGAGAGGGGGAGACGTAGAAGGGGGAGACGGGAAAGGCAAAGGGAGAGGAGAGAGAAGGTTATATCTCGATCGGAAATGAGACATATTCGTTGTTGGATTAGAGAGAGAGAGAGAGAGAGAGAACTGTCGGCTCTTTTGCTGTCCTTTTGGTTCGTCCGAAAAACATGTTTCTGTGTTTATGATGGTGTAATCTATATCCTCAGGCTCTATCTATACTTGTCTATATCTATACTTGTACAGTATAGACAATATATAGACTATATATAGACTTGATACAGTCTATATCTATATACTTGTCCAGGCTGCCACCAGTCTCCTCCCAAGGTCGCTTCACAATAGGTATTTGCTTACAAGCTGTGTAAAGAAAAAACACTATTTTATCGAATACAAATTTAAGTGATTATATATATATATTATAGTTTTGTGTACTCTAAAGCCCAGAGTAGGTTAGATATTTTGGTTTACTTTATATATTTTTATTCTTACACTACTTGGGTGGAGAATTTAAGCAGGAAAGGGGAAGAAGAAAACGAAGAAAGAAAGTCGAAGAGAAAAGATAATAAGAAGAGGAAATGGTGGAAATGACAAGATAAAAGAGGAAGGGATGGAAATGACAGGAAAAGATGTAAACAAAGAAATAAAGCAAGTGAGAAGTAGAGAAAGTGAGAAGTAGAGAAAGTGAGAAGTAGAGAAAGTGAAGAGAATCGTAAGAGAGATGAGAAAAAAATGAGATGATGGAGAGGAGGTATATAGTGTCTCCTTCCAAATCATTCACCCAGTTTCATGCCCTGCAACTAAGACCACCCCCCCCCCCCCCCCCCCCCCCAACCCCCACCCCCCCCCTTAATAAAAGATCTCTGAATATCTCATTTAACGTTTATGAAACGACCACAGACCCAAAGGGGAACGCAATATACAATTTTCTCGCATTTCTTTCAGTATAAAGACATCATTAAATATCATTCTCCTCATTTCGTCACCCTTTACCCCCAGAAGGTGAGCATCGGGTTGCGTGCTTGGAGGAAAGCGTGTCTTGTGTTACCAAAAAAAAGGGGGGGGGGGATTCTTGTGTTACAAAATAGCGAGTGTTGTATTCCAGAATAGCGAGTCCTGTGTTGCAAAATAGAAGACGACATCTTCGTTTTCCGTCCCACCAACGGCTTTTATTTGGAAATTTCACGGTATGACATTCTTTTTCAAAACTCTCCTTGTGTATATTCCAAGTTCCTATGAGGTGCTTTCGCCTGAGTGAGCAAGGAGACGGGTGGGCATTCATGGAGTCAGCCTTCACTGTATGTGGAGTTGACAGAGACGTGCCTCACTCTGCTGCCTCCCACTGGCTCCCACTGCCTCCCATTGGCTCTCGCTGCCTCCCATTGGCTCCCGCTGCCTCCCATTGGCTCCCGCTGCGTCCCACTGGCTCTCGCTGCCTCCCATTGGCTCCCGCTGCCTCCCATTGGCTCCCGCTGCTACCCATTGGCTTCCGCTACTCCTCCCACTGCCTCTGTATTACATAGCTTGTCATAATGCCTCTTGCTGTCTCTTTTCCTTAGTCTCTGCCTCTGCATGTCTAGCTGTCTGTCTGTCTGTCTGTGTCTGTAGGCCGCATTTAAATGAGTTTACTTAAATTAGTCATCGTCCTAATACCCTAAATTTTAGTCTTGAGTTGTTTCGTCTCGATCCGGTATTTAATGCCAACAATTCTTGAATGTTTAAACCATTATTGCTTCATTCCCTGCCCTATATTTCGGGCTCTCTGTTGAGTTTAATAGGTCCCTGTGTGTGTGTTTTTTCTGCCCTGCAATAGGTGGCGTTTGTTGTTAGGTAAAATAATAGCTACGGTGACTTTGTCACTGTTTAGCCCCCTTCTTTTTCCCTTCTTAGTTGGAAGTTTGTTTCATTTGGCTAAAAATAGAAAGGTTGAAATATTTGAGAACTCCGTTGAAGAATAGAAAGGCTGAAATATTTGAGAACTCCGTTAAAGAATAGAAAGGCTGAAATATTTGAGAACTCCGTTGAAGAATAGAAAGGCTGAAATATTTGAGAACTCCGTTGAAGAATAGAAAGGCTGAAATATTTGAGAACTCCGTTAAAGAATAGAAAGGCTGAAATATTTGAGAACTCCGTTAAAGACTAAATATGCTCTGTTTTCTATGTACAGCCCAAGTCGTCTTTATAAGGATAACTTTAATAATGTTCCTCTCCATTAAGTGTTACTCTCGTGCAGGTATTTTTTGTTTCAATATTATGACAGAAACTTCTTCCTCTAGTTGTCCTTACGTTGTATGCGTATTTGTGCTTTTATATTTATTTGTGCTTATATTTCTAGTTGTTCTCCTCAATCTCTCTTATCCTACTTCTTAAACCCCTGGGGCCAGATTCACGAAAGCACTTACGCAAGCACTTACTAACGTGTACATCTTTCCTCAATCTTTGACGGCTTTGGTTACATTTATTAAACAGTTTACAAGCAGGAAAACTTTCCATTCAACTGTTGTTATTGTTATAAACAGCCTCCTGGTGCTTCGGAGCTTATTAACTGTTCAATAATTGTAAAGAAAGCCACCAAAGATTGAGAAAAGATGTACAGGTTCGTAAGTGTTTGCGTAAGTGCTTTCGTGAATCTAGCCCCTGCTGGTTTTCTTCCTGTCAGCGACTCTGTGCATACTTAGGCCTCACTAAGTGTTACTTTAATCTTATCCACCTTCCCCGCCCCCTACCGGGTCTCACGTAGCGTGGCATATAACTGTTTTTGCTTTCCATTCTTTGTCATTCTGCTTTTGGCAGTGTCCCCAAGAGTGTTGAAAGCGCTAAAGCAATCATTGTACCTTTCAAAAGTGGTAGCTCTTTTTGTCCAATTGTCTGCCTGTGTCCATGGTTGAAAGACAAATGCATAGGCTAACTACACCCATTCCATACAGTAATTGCTGCTGGGTATATGCCTAACATGTCCAAGTTGGGTTGGAATCAAAGAAAAGTGTGCCATATGACACCATAACAAAATAACCCCCCCCCCCCCACACACAAAAAAAAATTTGTTTTTTGAAGTCTTGAAGTGGGTAGAATATAGTTGTGCATTAATTGGCTGTTGATTGCTGGTGTTGACTTTTTGATGTGTAGTGCCTCGCAGATGTCAAGCCGTCTGCTATCGCTGTACTTATCGATGATTTCTGTGTTGTTTGTTAAGACTTCTCTGGTGATGGTTTGGTTGTGGGAAGAGATTATATGTTCCTTAATGGAACCCTGTTGCTTATGCATTGTTAATCGCCTGGAAAGAGATGTTGTTGTCTTGCCTATATACTGAGTTCTTTGGGGCTTGCAGTCCCCAAGTGGGCATTTGAAGGCATAGACGACGTTAGTCTCCTTTAAGGCGTTCTGCTTTGTGTCTGGAGAGTTTTTCATGAGTAGGTTGGCCGTTTTTTTGGTTTTATAGTAAATCGTCAATTTTATCTTCTGATTTTTGTCTGTAGGGAGAAGATACAAGTAATAGGTACGGTACCTGGGAGTTAGACAGCTGTTGCGGAGCTGCTTCCTGGGTGTGTGTGGAAAAAAATAATTAGTTAGTAGTTACTTAGTATTTAGTTAGTAGTTTAGTAATTAGTAATATTTAGTAATTAGTTAGTATTTACTAGTTAGTAGTTACTAACAGTTGATCGATTGACAGTTGATAATAGTTTTAACTCAAATTAAAAAACCTTAACTCATACATAATGAGTTAAGATATTAACTCATTAAATGATTAGCTTTATCATTTCATAAAAAAAAAAATCGAAAAATATATAAATTCAGGAAAACTTGGCGTACTAGGCAAATCGAGCTTTGCATAGTAGGCCAAGTACTGCGTTCTGCCTACTAGGTACAACACACACACACACTCACACACACACACACACACATACAAACACACACACACACACATACAAACACACACACACACACACACACACACACACACACACACACACACACACACACACACACACACACACACACACACATATATATATATATATATATATATATATATATATATATATATATATATGTCGTACCTAGTAGCCAGAACGCACTTTTCGGCCTACTATTCAGGGCCCGATTTGCCTAATAAGCCAAGTTTTCATGAATTAATTGTTTTTCGCCTACCTAACCTACCTAACCTAACCTAACCTAACTTTTTCGGCTACCTAACCGAACCTAACCTATAAAGATAGGTTAGATTAGGTTAGGTAGGGTTGGTTAGGTTCGGTCATATATCTACGTTAATTTTAACTCCAATAAAAAAAATTGATCTCATACATAATGAAATGGGTAGCTTTATCATTTCATAAGAAAAAAATTAGAGAAAATATAATAATTCATGAAAACTTGGCTTATTAGGCAAATCGGGCCTTGCATAGTAGGGCGAGAAGTGCGTTCTGGCTATTAGGTACGACATATATATATATATATATATATATATATATATATATATATATATATATATATATATATATATATATATATATATATATATATATATATGCTATGCCCAAGATTACTATCCGAGTGCCGGCGGTGGGGTGGTTCAAATAGCCTCGGCTATCACCTCATTATGTCCGGTCGTGATGGTCAAGTGGATTAAGGCGTCTTGTACATACCAGTTGCGTGGCTCCTGGGAGTATGGGTTCGAGTCACTTCTGGGGTGTGAGTTTTCAGTTGCATATTGTCCTGGGGACCATTCAGGCTTGTTCGCACATATATATATATATATATATATATATATATATATATATATATATATATATATATATATATATATATATATATATATATATATATATATATATATATCGTCACGTCACCAAATGTGCTCAATTCTTACTCACAAAGTTCACGTTTACTGACAATTCAGAAGCGTTTATCAAAAACCCATATTTGGATCGTCTGCATATATCAATACGCGAAGCTGAGAGCAGCAATACTGGCGCTTGATATGTTTTATTCATGTTTTTCAAACCTGAATATTGTGTTTGAAAGAGTAGATCCTACTTTCGTTTCCTTGATATGGTTTATGTATAAATTACAAGCACTAACTTTGTTACAAACAACAGCATCTGTTGTAAATGTAAGTAACATATCTGCTTAAGTTGCAAATAATATGAAAATGTAATTTACTTCAGTTGATTTATTTTACAAACTTGCCTCTGTAGTATTATTGAGAAAAAGATATGCATGTTTTTTTGTGTGTACCCTGAAGGGCAAAGTTAACAAAGGGGGGATGAAAAGTCTTTTGCAAACGGCCAATAAATTGGTTCCGTGAAGGGTAGAAAGTGTTATTAAGAGCTCAGATCAATTCATCAAACTTAGTTAAGATTCCTTGGAGGTAATATCTATGTTACAGGTTAAAGGTTCAAATATATACATCGGGTGACTTCTTTGTAGAACTCTTCAGAGAGAGGTCAGCCATGCAGTGTCATACATCTTATTTAACATCATGCTAAGATAATCTTGAGAATGTTGACCTTCAAGAATTAAGCGGGACCTTTAATGAGGTCAAGTTGCAAAAGATGGACACGAAAGATTGTATTGTGATGCAAGATATGTCTACCTCGTCGTCTTAAACCATCATATTACAAGTTTCGCCAAATAAATCCCAAAATGTCAATTTCAGATTAATAAGAGGTGTACAAGGTCTTAACCTAATTTTGCAGTAAATTATAATACACGTCTCGACGAGCAAAAATAATTTTAAATTCATTATCTTCAGGAACTGGCAGCACACACACACATATATATATATATATATATATATATATATATATATATATATATATATATATATATATATATATATATATATATATATATATATATATACCACACAGATATTATATTCAGCATTTCAATCTTGAACAATATACATTCTAGCCGCACCTACCTACACTACGTCGTCTGTGACCAACATGGAACCACTACACACTCAGGGCAAGGTAATTATGAGGAGGATGTACTATAGCCAGTATGCCTCTACACCCGAAAAAGGGTCGGTGGATTACTAGCAGTCGCCTGTGTCTTTGTTGAATACCCAGTTTACTTGTTGTTGTTCTTGCAACAAGTAAGAGTCTCCTCCTTTACTACGTCTCCTCCTGCGTGTGGAGGAGACGTGCTCACCTATACACTCTTCATTTATGTTTATGTTGCGAGTCAGGGAGTCTTCGAGCGGCAAGGGAGGAAACTTTGTAGTTTGTGTATTCCAGGGCACCGAGGTGGACACTGCCTGGGGGGGGGGATATATATACTGGAACGGCTCCGGATATGCCTCGAAGGGTCTTATGTAAGGAACCATCTTAAATATTTCCCCAGGGGGGGGAAAGGCTCTTAGTGAGCGAGCGCGCGAGCACACACACACACACACACACACACACACACACACACACACACACACACACACACACACACATACACACACACATATATAAAAGGGGCCTGGTAGCCTGTGGATAGCGCGCAGAACTCATAATTCTGTGGCGCGGGTTCGATTCCCGCACCAGGCAGAAACAAATGGGCAAAGTTTCTTTCACCCTGAATGCCCCTGTTACCTAGCAGTAAATAGGTACCTGGGAGTTAATCAGCTGTCACGGGCTGCTTCCTGGGGTGTGTGCGTGTGTGGTGTGGAGAGAAAAAAAAGTAGTTAGTAAACAGTTGACTGACAATTGAGAGGTGGGCCGAAAGAGCAAAGCTTAACCCCCGCAAACACAACTAGGTGAATACACACACACACGAAAAAGATAAAAACTTTGGAGTAGATATAACTTTATATCCAACATCAGTAGAATAACTAAGGTATCGTGTACCATTCTAGCAAACGTCCGGTTATCCTCCAGGAACTTGGAACAAATAACAAATCCATTCACGATAATGATAGATCTTGGAAATGTCATATCGTCATATAAATGGACACGTGTGACAGGAGACCAATGGGACAGTACACAATGATGGGGGGGGGGAACTACCTCCCTATAAACGACTAGAGAAAAAGACCTGGAAGTGGACATAACACCAAACCTAACTCCGGAGCCTCATATAAACAGGATAACATCAGCAGCATACTCTACACTAGCAAACGTTAGAACATCCCTTCAGGAACGTAAATAAGGAGGCACTTACATCACTGGACATCGCCTATGTGGGACCAGTTTTGGAGTATGCCGCCCCATCGTGGAACCCGCTTCTTAAAAAATACTTAAGGAAACTCAAAGGTTCGGAAGTTTGCAACGAAACTCGTCCCAGAATTGCGAGGGATGCGGTATGAAAAGAGAGACTGAAGGAACTATACCTAGACGACACTTGAAAAGAGGAGAGAGGGGAGACATGATAGGGATGTATAAAATAATTAAGGGAATTGACAGAGTGGAAAAAAAGAGTAAATGTTCTCAAACAGTCCTAGTTGAACTAGAAGGTATGGATAGAACGAGATAGATAGGATAGATAGAATAGAAGGAGATAATAAAACGAACTAAAGGTGCAGGTTGTAGAAGCCAACTCCATTTATAACTGTAAAAGTAGATATGATTGGGAAATAGGTCGGGATTCATTACAGGAGACAACCGGCGGCTTGAAAACCGGGGCCCAAGAGCTAGTGCTCGATTCATTGAGCACAAATAGGTGAGAACAAAATGGCGTACACACACATACATATGGTGTAATAAGATTGATGTAATCAGATTGATCACAAAGTCGAGGGTTTGATCCCAATTCCCAATTCATCCTTTCCTTCTGCTATCTCCCTCTCCTCCCTCTGTACCCAACACTTGCACTGGACGGTAGGACTGTTCTCGCTTCCTGCAGGTCGGCGTTTAATCCTCGACCGTCCATGAGGTTGGGCCCTATTTCTATCCTCCGTTTTATTCTAAATCCTTATCTTCTTATCCTTTCCAAGCGTTATATAATCGTAATGGTTTCTTACTCTCTCTCCTGATAATTACATTGCCTCTCTCTCTCTCTCTCTCTCTCTCTCTCTCTCTCTCTCTCTCTCTCTCTCTCTCTCTCTCTCTCTCTCTCTCTCTCTCTCTCTCTCTCTCTCTCTCTCTCTCTCTCTCTCTCTCTCTCTCTCTCTCTCTCTCTCTCTCTCTCTCTCTCTCTCTCTCTCTCTCTCCTCTCTCTCTCTCTCTCTCTCTCTCTCTCTCTCTCTCTCTCTCTCTCTCTACATTCATAGTTCTCTCTCTCTTCCTTCTCTCTATTCTCTCTTCTAACAGTCTCTCAGTACTCTCTCTCCCAGCCTCTCTCTCCTTCTCGCTACTCAAAGCCTAATCTTCTAGTACACAAAGCCCTCCTCTCAATCTCAACCAGTACTCTCTCTCCCAGCCTCCACAAGGTGTCTCCCAGTACTCTAACAGGGTCTCAACCAGTACACAAATCTCTCTCTCCCAGCCTACAACCTACTACTCCAAGCCCTCCCCAGCCTCCACAAGGGTGTCAAAGTCCCAGTCCACAAGGGTGTCAACCAGTACACAAAGCCTCCCCAGCCTCCACAAGGTCAACCAGTACACAAAGCCCTCCCCAGCCTCCACAAGGGTGTCAACCAGTACACAAAGCCCTCCCCAGCCTCCACAAGGGTGTCAACCAGTACACAAAGCCCTCCCCAGCCTCCACAAGGGTGTCAACCAGTACACAAAGCCCTCCCCAGCCTCCACAAGGTGTCAACCAGTACCAGCCTCCCCACACAAGGGTGTCAACCAGTACACAAAGCCCTCCCCAGCCTCCACACAAGGGTTTCAACCAGTACACAAAGCCCTCCCCAGCCTCCACAAGGGTTTCAACCAGTACACAAAGCCCTCCCCAGCCTCCACAAGGGTTTCAACCAGTACACAAAGCCCTCCCCAGCCTCCACAAGGGTTTCAACCAGTACACAAAGCCCTCCCCAGCCTCAACAAGGGTTTCAACCGGTACACAAAGACCTCCCCAGCCTCCACAAGGGTGTCAACCAGTACACAAAGACCTCCCCAGCCTCCACAAGGGTGTCAACCAGTACACAAAGACCTCCCCAGCCTCCACAATGGTTTCAACCAGTACACAATGCCCTCCCCCAGCCTCCACAAGGGTGTCAACCAGTACACAGCCACGTCTCTCAGCTTGTAAACAGCTGGACGTATCTGGTGCTACATGAAACAAGCAGCGGCAGCAGTCCGGCCCGACGTGTGTGAGCGGCTGTCAGTTCGTGCAACAAAATTCGGGTGTGTGTCAAAGGATTAAACAACCCGAAAACGGCGTGACGTATATACTATTATTTACTACCGTAATATTGTTCATCGTGTTGGTGTGTGTGACCGAGGCGTGTTTTACATGGGGGACTAAATTATTGTGTGTGTATTCTCCTAGTGGTGCTTGCGGGGGGAGGGTGAGCTCTGCTCTTTCGGCTCGCCTCTCAACTGTCAATCAATCAACTGTTACTAACTACTACTAACTATTTTTTCCACACACACACACGCACACAAGTTTCCACCTGTGTCCCCTTGTTCAGTGTGTGTGTGTACTCATTTATTTGTACTCACCTATTTGTGTCTGCAGGATCGAGCATTGACTCTTGGATCCCGCCTTTCGAGTCATCGGTTGTTTACAGCAATGACTATGGTCCTATTTCCCTATCATACCTAGTTTTAAAATTATGAATACAATTTGCTTCCACAATCTGCTCCTTGAATGCATTCCATTTTCTCACTACTCTCACGCTAAAAGAAAACTTCCTAACATCTCTGTGACTCATCTGAGTTTCCAGCTTCCACCCGTGTCCCCTCGTTCTGTTACTATTCCGTGTGAATATTTCGTCTATGTCCACTCTGTCAATTCCCCTGAGTATTTTATACGTTCCTATCATATTCCCCCATCACCCTTCTCTGTTCTAGTGTCGTAAGGCTCAGTTCCTTCAGGCGCTCATCATACCCCCCATACCTCGTAACTCTGGGACGTGTCTCGTTGCAAACTTTTGAACCCTTTCCAGTTTCCTTATGTGCTTCTTCAGATGGGGACTCCATGATGAGGCGGCATACTCTAAGACTGGTGTGTGTGGTGTGTGTGTGTGTGTGTGTGTGTGTGTGTGTGTGTGTGTGTGTGTGTGTGTGTGTGTGTGTGTGTGTGTGTTTGTGTGTCTGTGTGTTTTACGTCTGTACTCACCTAATTGTCCTTGCGGAGGTTAAGCTTCGGATGTTTGGTCCCTCCTCTCAGCTGTCAATCTATTGGTGTACAGGTTCTTGAGCCAGTTGAACTCTATCATATCTAAATTTGAAACTGCATATAGAGTCTGCCTCCATATTGCTTCCTAGCATATTCAATTTTCTCATTTCTCTGACGCTAAATACATTCTTTCTACTATCTCTTTGGCTTACTTGGGAAGCCTCTTTTAAATCTGCGTTCTCCTCTCCGTGTAACACCTACCCACTTGGACCGGTCGGTAGAAAGACGGCCTCCCTGCCTGCAAAGGTCGGTGTTCGATCCCCCGAGGGTTCAAGTAGCTGTGCATCGTCGACTCACTCCGTCCTCATATCCCAGCTTTTAGTCTGGATATCCCTTCCCTCAGGTGCTAGTCATAATATCGTGCCTCTTTTTCTTTTCAATTTCCTTACCTCTCCCGGTCTATACTGTATGTTCCTCTGAGCTGTGTATAGTGCCATCGTGAATATTGTTGTTATAGATTCAGCTACTCGGAACAAAATGTTCCAAGTAGCACGAGCTTGTGGACTTACCTGGCACAGGAGCGCGGCTGTATGGCATACAGTCATCATGAGTAAAGTCGCGAGAATAAAGCCTATGATTCAGATTATGAGTGGGGTAAAGTACCTGGTTGTGAGTCAAGCCAAACAAAGATAGTGACAGAATGAATCCAAAACAGTGTATTTCGATTTGACTAGACGATGAGATCATGAGTAAGAAAACACGAAAATCAGGCGTGAGGGAACGCACCCTGCCTTCCCATGTACCCACCAACCCCTATTCTAACTACCCATGCCTACCCTTTTTCCCACAAACAACACCTTTATTCTCTTACCCACCAATTCCGCCATCGGAAACTGCCTTCTACTAAAGCCTTACATATCTCATGACATCCCTACGCATTCTTTAAGCAATCCGTCAAAATTTAACTCGCTCTGCCTCCAAACCTTCATCCCGAAATTGCTTTTCTTGGCAATTTCGAATTACGCCATGCACACCGGATCGCTCAGACATTCCTTAAGTTTAAGATTTAATACGTTGAGTATAAAAGGTCTTTTCATCCTTAATGTCACTACCCAAGACGGCAAGAGGTCTGGGGTCTCCTTGTCCCTGACTAAAAGAGGTTCCCATTATAGAACTCGGTAGATATGACGTCATTATCTTGAGCTGTTTGGTGAGTTCTAGATCTGAGCGTTGGCAAGGTATCGAAGTTGGTACTCTGTATATTAAGGGTAAGTCTTCTGTTCTCTCATGAGTATGGCTTCCAGGATTTACAGTCTTCTCTGATCAGTGGTGAGTCTACCACTGATGCACCCTGAATATACACAGTTTTTTGTTAGAGATTATATGCAGGGTTTATTATTGTTTTTATTAATTTTATTACATTGTGTTACAGAATACAGAAAACATACACATATCGCAATCACTGCGCGAAGACTTCATCCGGCTCTTCGGAGGTGGGGGTGTGTACCCAAGATACAGCAAGCATTTCCTCCTTGGATTGCAACACTGAGGCGCCGGAACTAGAAACTGTCCGCTCTTGAGTCTCTAGTTTACCTAATGAGATTCTCACCCACCTCCTTTAATAAACCCAAGGAGCCCAGGGGTTTCAGAGCCTATGTGCTACATATATATGATATATAGATATATATTGTGTGTGTGTTCTTGCGTATGAATGCGGGTTCGTGCGCGCGCGTGCATGCGTGCATTGTCAGTTCTCTGTAGAGTACTGCGTAAATAACCTTTCAAACGTGTATCTAAAAAGTTGTGCATGAGAAAATAGTCTTTAATTTTGTTCTTAATGACAGGGCATTTATGCTCACTCATCCTGTAAATGACTGATAAGTGTACATTTGCCCAGCGGTTGTTCCAGCCCCCGCAACAGGCAAATTGTTAATAACTTTCCCCAATTTTGGGTGTGTGAGACCATTACCTCCAGTGTACACACACCCACTGCCTTGAAATTTAAATTCATGCTGTCCCATTTCTCATCCTAATTGGCCAATTCTCTTCCCCGGGTTTCATGCCTTGGCGGGGCCGTTCAGCTGCGAACGTAACTTAGTAGGCTCCGTTCTTAGTTTCAGTACTTCCGGTTTTTCGACCAGTTAACTAACTACGGTGTCTTAGTTACGTAACTCGTCCCTCTGGATTAGAAAACTGGTTACTAGATTTGTTGTTCTAACTAATCCCCCTTTTTTTAACTAGCACTTTTGTTTCTTAAGTTGCTAATGAAATTTAACTAAGTGTTCAAACCTGAGCCACTGCTTTGGACAGTGAGATTAGTGTTTTGCCGCAAGAGCGTTGATAAATGTCCGTTGCTGCAGCAATTAACTGAATCTATTTTCAGTGTCGACACGATAATGTCGGTGTTGTTGTTATTGGTTTACAGCCCCTTGTTCCTGTTATTCAGCTCGGGCTCATAAACAATGGTTAAATGCTAATTAATCCAGCCGCCAAACCACCTGCTGTTTTTGAATGAACAACAGTTTTTACACACAACTCATTATGATCGAGCTTTCGAGTAATTGTGCTTCACTGTCTCGCTGGGTTCATATCGCACTTCTCTAAAGGCTTCACTCCACGTATTGCAAATATAAATAACTGTCAACAGGTCCAAAACACCTAACCAAACCTATCCTAGGCCTAACTAGGATAGGTTTGGTTAGGTAGCTCGAAATTGTGATATAAAAAAGTATTAATTTATATTTGTGAACATAACTTATTTGATTATACATTACTTTAAATCGATAAATGGGGCTATTGGAGTGAACAGCGGGTTGAACGATCATGGCCTGAGGATGGGTTGATGGCATAGACTATAGTGGAGTCCCAGCTCCTGGGCCCCTGCTCTTCTGTAATTAAACCCCAAAAAATTGAAATCAGATACTACGAATGTAATTAAACGTTAGATTACTTAGAAGAAATATAAGGTGAGTAAACAGGTTTTTTTTTTAAGATAGTTTTGTTCTATTACGTCAAGGGCACTTTGTTAGTGACTGTGGGAGATAATCATAAGGGGTAACCGTAGAGGTAACCAATAGGAAGGGACTGTGAGAGGTAACTGTGAGAGGTAGCTGTGGGAAGTGACTGTGAGAGGAGACCGTGAAAGGAGTTTGTGGAAAGTTAGTGTGGTAGGTGACTGTGAAAGAGGTCATTAGTCACCTCCCAAAATTTGGGAGGTGACGGTGAGAGAGGGGGGGGACTGCGTTGGGTGACTGTTGGGGGAGGGGTAATAGTTGGAGTAATGACTGTCGGAAGTGACTGTTGGAGGGAGCCAGCCTCCCTGACCCCTTTATTATCAATATTCCTCCCACTCTACGTTAAGGTAAAGTTATTAATGATGCTACATACGCTCATAATACCAATAATCATAAAAATAATTAACATAATAATTATACGAAGCGGTAGAAGAGGCTGGTGATGATGATGAGACAAAACCAACTAATTGAAATGCAAGTAAAGTGAGTTTGTAATTAAATCAGGTAATTTGCTCATTACAACCGGAGTTTTCTTTGCTAATTATAAGAACACACGTGAGATATGAAGGCACTATTTTCTTTGTAGTCGGGTCTCTTTGTGAAGGATATTACTCTCTCTCTCTCTCTCTCTCTCTCTCTCTCTCTCTCTCTCTCTCTCTCTCTCTCTCTCTCTCTCTCTCTCTCTCTCTCTCTCAGCACCTCATGCTTCACTCCTTTACCCCTTCATTTCCGTCTCATATCCGCTTTGCTTCCTGTCCGCAGCTCCTCCCACTAGCCCAATCCTCTTCCTTTCCCTTTTCGTCATCTCTCTCTCTCTCTCTCTCTCTCTCTCTCTCTCTCTCTCTCTCTCTCTCTCTCTCTCTCTCTCTCTCTCTCTCTCTCTCTCTCTCTCTCTCTCTTCGTCTCATCATAACCCCCCTACCCATCGCCCCACCATACTCCCTCCCCTCTTATATCGTCCCTGCCTCCAAACTCGCCTCCCGTACCCACTCCCTCCCACTCCCTCCCACCAGTAATCTCCCAGGGTCCACCATAATCGCGCGCGAGGCAGGAAAATATAAATACCCGGGACGAAGATGGACCTGCTGATGCAGCGGCCGGGCGCCACCGCCCCGAAATGGCCTTTCCAGTCGCCGGACGTAACATTTCCCGAGAATTTTAAGGCTTTCATCCATGTCTGGAAACTTTCATGCGTGACAGCCAGCTACTGAGCAATTTTTTTCTAATCATATAACTGTTAAAAATATAAAGTACTTGAAGTATAGTCTTTGTTGGTTTTTTGCTTTGTTTATGCATTTTTAAAAGACTGTATGTCTCGGAGAGGGGGGGGGTTAAGAGACGATGTTCCAATACTCTGTGCGGGCTTGGACTGGTTGTGAAATATGTGCTTGGTGATATATTATTTATGGTTGCATCGGCAAGGCGTGAGGCCGGGCGAGGCAGTCAGCAGTTCCTGACTGACACACGCGGCTTGGGAGCGGAAATTCCCAGTGGGAGAAATTTTTTCTCGACAAGACACGTGGGATAACCAGTTACAATTTTTTTTTTCTGGATAATATAAATAATATGACATCGAAAGTGGATGGTATGACAACCCCAGCTTGAGGGGCAAGACTTTCCCAGACTGAAAACAAGACTTCCGCAGCCTGAGGATAAGACTTTCCCAGCTTGAGGACAAGACTTTCCCAGCTTTAAGGCAAAGCTCCACCAGCTTGAAGGGCAAGACTTTCCCTGAGAAAGGATCACCTATCAGGGATTTTCTCTCCTGATGACTTGATGTGAACTTTTGTTTCCACTTACCGCTTAGCCTCTTTCTTGGCCTGCACTTCCTCCCTTCCATTCTTTCTCTCTTCTTTCTTCTCTTGTCTTCTCCTTTGTTTCACTTTGGTTTGCTTTTCCTTCAACTCTCTCTCTCTTTCGTTTCTCCCTTCTCCTTTCCATTGTGTTCTTCCTTCGTAGTTGTATTTTCTTTTTATCACTAGTTCTTTCCATTTGTATTATCATTTGTCTTTTTCCTTTTATTCCTTTTTCTTTTGTAATTTGTTATCCCCCCCTTGCTGCTATCTCGTTTTCTGAAGCCTTTCTTGTTTTGGCTTTCTTCATTTTTAAGTTTGGTTTCAAATATCCTTTCTCTTTCTGTTTCATCTTCTTTTCCTACTTCTTCTTCTTCTTCCGAGTTCATTCCTTTCCCTCCCGAATTCCCGCCATTTTCGTCCACATCTTCATTCACCACATTGCCCCACTACCACAATGCCCCACCACCACAGGGCTCCACCACCACAATGCCCCACCACCACAATGCCCCACTACCACAATGCCCCACCCTCGCCCCACTCCTTGTGAAACCCAGCGTTCATTTGTTTTCCTTCCATCTCCCGTGCACACTCATTGCTTGCCCCACACCCTTCTATGCAACCTCACCCTCCCTCCCTCTCTCTCTCACCCTCACCATACCCTCCTCGCTCTCCACCCAGACCGTCCTCCTAAGGTTCCCCAACGTCAAGAAACTGTCGTACTAATGTGACCTTATCCTAGTCTACCAGAGGACCCAAAACAGAAAACGGGTCAGTGTGTCAATTTCGCGAGCCGCTACCATTTCCTTGTACGATATTTTTTGGCCACAGATAGAGTATACGTCAAAATGCGACGTTCTATTAGGAGGACAGGTTGGTCCACCACACTGCCACACTCCACCACACCTTTAACAGAGCACCACCACAAAAACCATACTTCACACTGCACTAACAAATGTATCTATGATATCAGTCTGTGTACCACAAAATCATATTTTTGTATCTCTGATTCGAGTGAGCGAGGCGAGAGGAATTGTCTGATTCTCCCCTCGAGTCCTGATTGGCGGTTGGGATCAGATTAAGCCGCCCGTCGGTCCCATGAATACATGGTTCTGGCTACCCTGGTACAGCAGTAGCTGTGGGGTACAGCAGTGGCTGTGGGGTACAGCAGTAGCTGTATCCCATCATGCAGCCTTACCCTCTGGACACAATTAACATTCCTTACCCTCTGGACACAACTAGTCTTTCTCCTATTTATCCACGGCTGTCCCTCTTTGTCTTATCCATCCATTTCTGGGGCACTGTCATCTCCCTCCTCACTAGCCAGACCCCTTCCTTCCTTTTCCCCAGATCTGTCCAAACCGTCCGCATGTCACGTATATTTGTGCGCCACTGTCTATCCTCATCGGCCACGCCTATCCTTCACCCTATATCCTTCTCGCCAATCCCCCTCATCCCTACCCACTACCGTCTATTTCCAAAGAGGTCGCTACTAAGACCGTCTCCACCGACACTGACATTCTTGGATATCTTTCAGTTATATCTTTCAGTTATAGATATCTTTCTTTCAGTTATATATATTTTTTTAGTTTGGTGGCAGTTTCAATTCCTATATTTCATGCAGGTTTGTAAATGTTATTTGAAAAATAATAGACTGAAATTGTTGTATTTCGTAAAAAAAAAAATCCAGATCGTAAATTTTCGAAACAATACCGAAGATCACAAAACGCGGACCCTCCACCTTTCGTTGGGATAAAAATCATGAGATACATTGAACTCCGCTTTAAAAGCTCCGGCTCGGATAAGAAAAGGGATGAAAACGTAGGAGAGGAAGCAGGCCGTAGATTAAATATACTGCTGATGTTATAGTTTTATCGTGTCACTGTTAACAGTGTTATTCATATCGTGAGATTTCCCCTAAGAAACTGCAGTGCCGGTAGGAGTGTCAGTAGATTGCTGGAGGTATTAAGTGAAGGTCTGTCTTCAGTGAAGGTTTTCTCCTTCACAGAAGCGGGGCTGTAACCTTTTTTTTTTTGCGCTCGTGGGCCTCTGTTTGCACTTACCACCTGTCGCCTGGCTGTGTGTCTGCCTGGCTGTGTGTCTGCCTGGCTGTGTGTCTGCCTGGCTGTGTGTCTGCCTGGCCCCAACACTGGTGACTGTCGAGGTAGCCGCGGTCCTGACCACGCCAGCCGCTCTTGCTCTGCCCCAACAATCCACAACCACCTACAAGCTGCATAACCCAACCAGCGCCGGTCAAACCACTGAGAGGTTTCGCGTTACGTTACCATCCCACGAGACCACTGAGAGCTATCATTCCCCTTGCATGTGCTACTGCATTCTGACCTACTGCCTATGGTAGATTGGCGTCTACAGACAACTACAGGACATACACTATGACCCACAAGCAGGGGACGGCGTTGCAACCTTCCTGAATAATGCAGACCAGCCAAATGGATAACCAAACAGGCTCTGTGAGTCGCCATCGGGGAAAGATATATCTGACTTCCTGAACAGCACGACGTAAGGAGGCGAGACGACCTCCCTGCGTACTCAGCCCTTACCCATAATAGGTTTAATGTATTACCAGATGAGGGTGGTTATCTTGAGGTTATCTTGAGATGATTTCGGGGCTTTTTAGTGTCCCCGCGGCCCGGTCCTCGACCAGGCCTCCACCCCCAGGAAGCAGCCCGTGACAGCTGACTAACACCCAGGTACCTATTTACTGCTAGGTAACAGGGGCATAGGGTGAAAGAAACTCTGCCCATTGTTTCTCGCCGGCGCCTGGGATCGAACCCAGGACCACAGGATCACAAGTCCAGCGTGCTGTCCGCTCGGCCGACCGGGTGTTGTACACCAGCTACACTACATGGACATGTACTCAAGACACGACGACGTCTACACCAGCCTCTTAACAACATTTTTAGCAAAGAAGCAAAGGGACCTTTGATTTCGGTCACTTTGAATGGATTAAGGATACAAATGTTCTTAGACACGAGCTAGAATTAACTTCATCAAACGAGCCACAGTCGGGTTTGTTCTCAACTCGCAATCGAGAATTCCGAGTTCGAATCCCAAGCGAGACTGAAATGGCTGGGCGTATTTCCTCTCACCTAATAGTCCTATTCACCTAGCAGTAAATAGATACCCTGGAGTTAGTAAGCTTATTGCGGGGTTACATCTTGGGGGTCAGTAATTCGACCTTGTGGGGGGGGGTAGGGGATCGATATTAGCATAACATCTATACATACACTCTGGCTGCCTGTCCTCCGAAACAATAAATATTGATTCTATTGTCACAAGCTTTGTTATCCGCTAAGTTTTTTCTTAGAAGTTTGCCGTAACAAAGCTCTATGTACATAATTTAACAAAGTATGTACCGAGAAAATTCACCAAAAAAAAAACTGTGTTATACTTTTACATATTTTTCTGGGTCTGAAAATATTGTCAAGGCCTTGAAACATGTTGATATACATGTGCTGTTTAAATATGAAAATACAGTTGGAAAATTATTACTTAGATACAGCCCCCATGCAGTTATCACTGCGAGGGCTGAACCTTTTTTTACAAAATATTTATCATATTTACAAAACAACTTGGCAAAGAGTTTAGCTTTGTGAGCTAAACTACGGTCCCACGAGCTCACTGCGAGCATTTTTTTTTCACATAGGTGGTAGAGGAACAAATGACTTTTGACTTCTGTTAACAGGCTGAGCGCGTTCCTTTTTCCACAGCTCAAGGTAAGCCTTGCCCACCACCAGTTTTCCATGGAACACGACCCATCAATCGATTAGTAACGAGACACCCAATTACTGCCGGGTGAACAGAGACGAAGAATTAAGGATCGAGGACTAGTCAATCCTCCCTAGCCGGGACTGGAACCCAGGACCAAATCGCTGGCGAGGCGTGGGACGAGTGTGTTACCACTGCGCCACCACTGAGAGGTTTCGCGTTAAGTTACCACCCCACGAGACCACTGAGAGCTAGGACATTCCTCTTCCCCCTTAGTGTATCGTTCCTACAACACAACGCACAAATACAGAGACGACTACAAAGACAACAACACAGACGACATCACATGCGGCATTACACAAATCAACACAACAACAACAGCACGAACAAAGACAAGAACAAAGAAACAGACCCCCCCTAGCTAAACCTGCCAATAATAGTAATAAAAAATAATAATATTAAAATAATAATAATAATAATAATAAAAATAAAAATAATTCCCTCGTCCCCTTGCAAGGTTCCACGAAGCCTTCGTGTTATAACCAAGCCCCCCATGGAGTACGTCCAGGGCTCTTCAGGGCTGCGTGGTCACCATCCTAACACATGTATACATCATTCCCTTAACACATGTATACATCCTACAACCCCCCCCACTCGCTTTCCCGTCCAACTGGGCCCAGCTCTCCCTCCCACAGCACTCACCTCGTCTCACTAATCATCTGCTTTGATTAAGCTCGAATCATCCTGATTCTTGATTAATCAAGAATCATCTTGCCCGCTGCAAGAAACCCTGTTGCGGGCTTGTGACATCTCAAATTAGTTTCGCAGCCCCAAATCAGACAGGTGGCTGACATTCGTCTGCTTGATTACCTCATCTTTCCTCTCTCCTGAGTGATAATCAATTTTGTGTGTGTTGATTACATTGGCCGTGACTGGCTGATTACATTGGCCCTGACTGGCAGATTACATTGGTCGTGACTGGCCGATTACATTGGCCGTGACTGGCTGATTACATAGGTCGTGACTGGCTGATTACATAGGCCGTGACTGGCTGATTACATTGGCCGTGACTGGCTGATTACATAGGCCGTGACTGGCTGATTGCATTGGCCGTGACTGGCTGATTACATTGGCCGTGACTGCCTGATTACATTGGCCGTGACTGGTTGATTACATTGGTCGTGACTGGCCGATTACATTGGCCGTGACTGGCTGATTACATTGGCCGTGACTGGCTGATTACATTGGTCGTGACTGGCTGATTACATTGGTCGTGACTGGCTGATTACATTGGCCGTGACTGGCTGATTACATTGGCCGTGACTGCCTGATTACATTGGCCGTGACTGGCTGATTACATAGGCCGTGACTGGCTGATTACATTGGCCGTGACTGGCTGCAAGTACTCAACTCTCCAGTTCGCTGATAAGTGCCACCAGAATAAAAAAAAATCAAATATTTTAATATTGCACTGTAATATATTTATTAGCCACGTATTCATGTGAAGTTTTATAGTGAGTAATTGTACTGAAGATTATGTAACTTACATACATAGGTTTGTGTGTGTTTAAATTCATGCGCTTCTCAATGTCTACGAGGAGAGAGATCTGGCACTTGGGCTCCGCCTTACAGTTTGAAATTAGTATCTTCAAACTTCCATTAATTCTGTTTTAAGCAGGTTTTAATTATTTAATTATGTGTTCCTGATATGGGGGCTGACGGCTGAGTGGACAGCGCTCGGGATTCGTAGTCCTTAGGTTCTGGGTTCGATCCAGGCGGAGGCGAAAACAAATGGGCAGAGTTTCTTTCACCCTGATCCTCCTGTTAAACTAGCAGTAAATAGGTACCTGGGAGCTAGACAGTTGCTACGGGCTGCTTCCTGGGGATGTGGAACAAAAAGGAGGCCTGGTCTCGGACCGGGCCGCGGGGACGCTAAACCCCGAAATCATTTCAAGATCTCAAGATTACCTCAAGATAACTTTCCCAGGCTCGTTTACGTTCCCAGTTTCTCCTCATTCTGCTTTCTCTCACGTGGAACAGACCATCTATATCCTCTTTCAGCTTTTTCCTCTCAATAGATCTGATTTTCTGAAATATTCTGTCTGGTCTAGTGTGGTCAGGCTTACCTCCCTTAGTCTGTCCTTGTGACTCTTATCCTTGTATATTTACCTGAGTTTACCTGAGGACCACTATCTCTAGTGGTTTGCCAAATGCCCCCCCCCCCCCCCGCATTATTCCTGAGGATTTTGTCCAGCTGTATTTGAAAAGGAAGTATTGTATTTCATTGTTCATTACCGTTTTTGGGGGTGATAATGCATATATTATGGCTTGTTAAACCTTGTTTTTATATAATTTGTGTTTGTTCTCCATCAAATAGGGATTCCCATACAGTACATTGTAGGGCTGGCTGATGTATGTTGTGTATAAGGTTCCGAGACCTTCCTTATTTAGATAAGGAAGTTAAGTTAAGTTATGTTATGATATAAGTTATGTTCTTATGTTTGATAGCTTTTAATATGCCACCGTTAAGTTGTCTGCCAGATGTCTCCTGTTACTCCCCTTAAAACTGATTACTTTGCACTTGCTGAGATTGAATACCAGAAGCCAAACTGTACAAGAGTGTAGCTGTACTAGACTGTACTAGACTGTAATTTGAACCAGACTGTAGCCTCCTTGGGGTGTTCCTGAAGTATTCGGCAATCAAGTTCGAATTGTCATCTTTCTCAACAGTTTTGCATCATCTGAAAATATTGTCATGTTAGATCGTACTTCCTCGAACATGCATATTTGAATATATCAGGAACAGTAAAGGTCCAAGGACCGAGTCATGTGATATCCAGCTAGAAACTTCCCTTCAATCTGATATCTCTCTCACCATAACCCATGGTTTCCTGTCTGTAAAGTATTCTCTTATTCAATCTCTTATTTTCCCAGTTACTTCGGAGTTCTTCTCCTTTTTGTGGATCAGTCTTTTATGGAGGAGCATGAAAAGTTTGTTGGCAGTACATGAAGATATTATTCTCCATTCTTCTCTCTCATGCCTTATGCTGGACCGATTTGACTTATCTAAACCTATGCTGCCCCCTAATATATAACGTTTGTCTTCTCCAGCTGTTCCACAGTCCTCTTGGTAATGTCAGTAATTTACAAAGGTAACACGTCAGTGTCACAGGTCTATAATTTACACCTCTTGTTGATCTTATATCAAGAATGTTAACATCACTTTAGGATTCCTCCAGATTTATTGGTGCTCATAGTATATTGGACCCCAGCTAATGACCCCCGTCAGTACTGCTGCTGCCTCCTGAAGCATCACTCTGAAGCTGTTTAAGATATTCACGTTTTCATATTGAAACAATAATATCACCGATAAAAAATCGAATCTGATTGTAAACTGATTGGTAGTTTTTGTTTTACGTAAAATAAAGTTTTAAGCATGCTAACAAGAGTTAGAAGTCATCTGCTCGGTACGCACCTGTATAAAATATTCAGAGAGAGAGAGAGAGAGAGAGAGATAAAGCTGTGATAAATGTATTTTGATTGTAAAATCGTTGTATGATACGAAATCTACTCATCACGAGTGGATGGTGAGGGATATATTGCTTGCAGTCCGCGTTGACCACCAGGACTGATCTGATGTATTTGAGTAAATATTATCATTCGATTTTTTATGGCATGAACGAGGCAGATAGAAGCCAGGATAAACAAATCAATGTTGGCCCCCCGGTCATATTTCCAGTTAAAACAACTGTACCCACAACAGTTAAGACTGGTGGTGTTGACGGACTGGTGCTCTGGCAGCTCTGGTGATTGTGGTGAGGTGGTAATTTGGTTTAATAATTCCCATTGTCGGGGACAGGAAGTACGTGTTGAGACTTTTTTTTTTTTTTTTTGAGATATATACAAGAGTTGTTACATTCTTGTACAGCCACTAGTACGCGTAGCGTTTCGGGCAAGTCCTTAATCCTATGGTCCCTGGAATACGATCCCCTGCCGCGAAGAATCGTTTTTTCATGCAAGTACACATTTTACTGTTGCGTTAAACAGAGGCTACAGTTAAGGAATTGCGCCCAGTAAATCCTCCCCGGCCAGGATACGAACCCATGACATAGCGCTCGCGGAACGCCAGGCGAGTGTCTTACCACTACACCACGGAGACTTTTATCAAGGTCCTCCTCTCTAGGTCGAACTGCTGCTGATCTTCCTCAAGATGTCATCCACAACAGAGGTACCAGGTGGGAGGTAACGTACCCACCCCCCTTCATGTCATGTATTGGGATCGAACCCGGAATGCCCGAGTGTGAGTCGAGAACGTAGACCACATGCAATAGACCCGTGGTTCATGGTATAAGGTCCAGTGTGTATATATATATATAAAGCACAGCACCACGCTAATAACAGACCAATGCTATACGAGGCCACGCAGACCAGTCCACCATAATATGTGAACTGGTCTTGGTGAATTAGCAAATTCTTTAAACTTTATTTTCGATTTCGTAACAAAGCAAACTGCCTTTGTGGATTAAAAATAATCTTTGCCAATCAACTTGTTTTTAATATTTTCTTAGTTGTTTTATACACTATTTATGGTTAGTGTGTGCTATGGTGAAGAAGTGTGTAGTATTCGCTATGGTTGGTGGTATTTGTGTTAGGACATGTTTGATATTTTCAACGTTGCTGCATTAATGCTGCATTTGTAAGTGGCAGAGTTGGTGTTGGAAAGTGTACTTGTAATATTGATAAAGGTAATGGTGGTGTTGTGGATTATTTGTATAGTGTTCAATAGCGGTCGTGTGGGTCTGTCGATATCGCAGTGTATTACTGTTGTGTCCATATGCCGTAGTTTAGATAATATGGAAATGCATTAGGGCGATGTTCAACTACCAACTCACCTCTACAGTTTCTACTAATAAATTAAGGGAAAGGTTGGATAAGACGACAATGGAAGCATGAATGAGTAGAAGAAACGTAAGGAAATACTAGTACACATTACGAGTTTTCAGTAAGGGTCAATAATAAGAAGAACAATAACATTAATGTAATAAAGATGGGAAAGGAGACCAGAAAGCCTCTACACCATAAGGGGAAGGAAAATACAGGAATTGGAAAGATAATTATTCGGGCGTAAATATAATTCCAAGAGGTTATCTTGAGGTTATCTTGAGTTGATTTCGGGGCTTTTTTAGTGTCCCCGCAGCCCGGTCCTTGACCAGGCCTCCACCCCCCAGGAAGCAGCCCGTGACATCTGATTAACTCCCAGGTACCTATTTACTGCTAGGTAACAGGGGCATAGGATGAAAGAAACTCTGCCCATCGTTTGTCGCTGGCGCCCGGGATCGAACCCGGGACCACAGGATCACAAGTACAGTGTGCTGTCCGCTCGGCCGACCAGCTCCCCAGAGTAACACCGAAGGCACACATAAACAGGGAAAAGTCGGCAATATATACGACGTTGACAAATATAACAACATCGTTTAGAAACCTAAATTAGGACGCCTTCGAGGCAATGTAAACAACATTCGTTACACCAGTACTGGGACATGTAGAGCAGGTATGGAGCCCGTACCTTGTGAAACATAAAACTACAATTGAAAAAGTACAGATTTACAAACATGTTGGTACCAGAACTAAGAGGGTCAAGTTAAGAGGAAAAGCTAATAGAACTAAATATCGTAACTCTAGAGAATAGAAGAAACAGATGGAATATGATTACAACATTCAAGATACCGAGGGGGGGAATAGAAAAGGTAGATAAGGATAGCTTCTTCAAATTTAGAGAAAGTAGGACAAGAGGACACAGGTGGACAATGAGCCGATTGAATGTAAGGAAATACTTGTACCCTGTATGGGAAGTCAACACGTGGAGTGCACTGAAAGACATTCTGGAAGCCACCTCCATCCACAACTTTGAGGTCAGATTCGAAAACATGTGAAAGTCAGAAAAGTTAAAATGTAATGCAACATGTGCAACGTGGCCAATAAGCAGGGCATAAAGAGCTAGACATCACTCCCTCATAGTCACTGATAGTTAGGTACCGATAGATGAGTACCACCACCACCGCCACCACCGCCAGCCCCAAGATGTAGCAGAGGATTATATCAAGAGGACTGGACTCCACGTAACCAAATTACCACCAAGGACAATTGTTGGCTGCTGATTGAGTTAGAGGTAAAGCCTTGCCGGAGCCTGAACCAGAGGATGATTGTTCTTGGGAGTTGCTGTGAGAAGGGGGCCGAGGTGGGGGAAGGCGGAAGTGGGTGGAGATGGTTGCAAGTGGGTGGAGTAAGAGGCTGGGGGGGAAGAAGGTGTCAGAAATAGATGGATGGATGGATGTGTTGGGTGGGTGAAGGATGGGTCTGTTTGGAGAGTGTGCTGCCGGAGTACAGGATAGTGAAGCATCCAAGGCTGTATAGCCTATGTCCGTCCCATACCCCAGAGCATTCCCCCTGCAAAGTTGAGTGAGGCTAGCCTTAAGCGTCTGGCCTCCAACGCTGAACACCTGTACAGGGATGTACAGGTGACACGAGCGGACAGCCACTCGTGTGTCGGTACTCGGGAGCCGTTGCCGCGGATCTTATCCGGAAGGTATTTACCTTCTAAGTTCTCTCCCATCATTCGGACAGTGCTATAGATACTATCAACATCCAGCTCATGAAAGTAGGTTACCCAGGATGGTTCAAAGTAGTAGTAGTAGTAGTAGTAGCAGTAGTAGTAGTAGTAGTAGTAGTAGTAGTAGTAGTAGTAGTAGTAGTAGTAGTAGTAGTAGTAGTAGTAGTAGTAGTAGTAGTAGTAGTAGTAGTAGTAGTAGTAGTAGTAGTAGTAGTAGTAGGTATCCATCAGTCTCAGGAGACTATGGAGTTGAGCTCTGATTGTCCGTCTGGTCAAAGTAGTCTTCATTTATATATATTGAATCCCTAAAACAAAAATAAAATGACGTTATAAATTAAAAAATAGAACCCATATACATAAAAATAAATCGAACTTCAATCTTTCTCTAGGTTAAAGGAGTTTTGATCCTGCCATCATTTGTGCTTGACCTATAGTATTACAACGGGACGTTTACCTCACCAAATATATGAAAAGAATGAGCGTGAATTGGTTAAACACGAGCGACCTTTAGCAAAGTTACATTGTGAATGAAACCTTAATTAATCTATGTCTATTATTTAGAGATGTAGACGAATGGCTTTTGAGAATATAGATTCAAGCGATACTTTGACGCAAATTATCATATCCACAAAACATATTTTTGTGTAAATTGGTTTGTTCTTAGTAATCGTGTCTGAGTTCAATTACTCACTATGTCAGGTAAGTCCACTACGGGCTCACCATAGCCCGTGCTACTTGGAACTTTCTGTTCTGAGTAGCTGAAGCTAAAACAACAACAGCCCACGAGCAGCCCGTTAGCCTGATGTATCACGGCCAGATCTGCGGTGAAACGCACAATATGGACGGGAGTAATTGTTAGTGTGGCCCGCATTGTTATTGTCTGACATGTGAATTGTAACGAGTGTCGCTTGACGTGCAGCCTGACTTTCGGTGCCCTGATTTGTCGCAGTTAAAACATTCCGATGTTCTCGGGTGTGTATTATACTGAGGAGAGTTAGTCCGGGAGAATGATTGGGAACCATTCGAGAATGGTGAACCCTTAGCATAAGTAAGGTATAGTCATGTGACAATGTTCACTGGGATATGTGAACTGTTTGCACTGAAAGCAGCAGTTTTGGGAGAGTCCCATTGCTTCAGCCTCTCGGTGGATTCTATCATCTCATCTGCCAAAGAGTGTTTTCAAATCCCGTATCCTCTATTTCTTTCAATATCGCTCCCAGGGGCATAACGCTGTATATCACCAACCATCACTAACCTACACAAACATTGTTTATGTCTTCCATATGAGTCCCATCTAGAACGTCTCACAACTGATTTCAGTTTGTTATGTAACATATCTAATCGCCTTCCAAAGGTTTTACGCGTCTTATCTATACGTATTAGCAAATTGGCGTGACCAAAGGTCACCATCTATGACTGACAAATGTATCTTACGATAAAACGCCTTAAGGTCTTTCCACATATTGATTTTCCCTTAAGTCGGATGACTCTGCCACGAGATATGTAAATCCGGTTGAATAGTCAATGATTGATTCCGTTATACTAACAACGTCTCCATCTAAGGCAACAGCACCACAGATGGAAATTTATATCATGCCCTTAGTTGTCTACAGTTTATGATATTAAACAAATAACAATGGGTACTTAACTAGAATTGTAGTCCGCTGGTGTTGCAATCAATGGGGGGTAGAGGAATGATCAGGCCGTCACAGTGTAACACCATAAAGGTGTTTTGTATGTAAAATATACAGAGTACATGAGTCAGTCAGACAATATTTTGAGAGGCGTCATGGTGTCTGACCCAAAGTCACACCTAGAGGAGTTAATGACCACAAGTTGACCTGAAGTCAAGTGGTGTGATTTGACCTTGCAACTGCTAAACTGATAATTGTAGCCGGGTAGCCGGGTGCGTCCTTCAGACAAGTTGCCGTTTAAGCAGGCAATGAGTAACAATAATGTGGCTGAAGAATGTTGACCAGACCACACACTAGAAGGTGAAGGGACGACGAGGTTTCGGTCCGTCCTGGACCATTCTCTTGAGAATCACAATCGACTTGAGAATGGTCCAGGACGGACCGAAACGTCGTCGTCCCTTCACCTTCTAGTGTGTGGTCTGGTCAACTGCCGTTTAAGGTGTGGCTTGGTAGATGGCCCGGGGCTATCTACTTAGTGGGCAGGATTTAGCTCCTAGGTTCGCAATAAATACCCAGGAAACTGTACATTCGAGAGCAGAGGACAGCATAGCATAGCAGAACATCAGCAGACAGCAGCCGAGACAGGCTGTCAACCGGACGGGGGGGGGACTGCCTGTCAACTGTAGACCCTCCACCACTCACCCCCCCCCCCCCCCCGTCTCTCTATTCAACTTAGGCAGTCCTTGGTGAGTGAACGTTAAGATGACTTAGTTCGTGTCTACTAAGGTGCTGTGTGATTATCAAGGGCAGACAGCTGTAATGGTCTCAAAGTCTTGTGTGGTGACTCCCATTGTTTATCTGGACATAGTGAACCTTCAGTTCGATTGCTTGAATTGTGATATTTATCATGTTAAATATAATTGATGAATTTATTCTTTAAATATATATATTTGATTAACTTACTTTTGATTTAGCTTTGACTGGGTTCCCGAGATCTTGGATTTTCTGATATATTGTCAACTAGAGTGTAGAGCACTCTTGAGGTTATTGACTTAAAGAATTTTGCATGAAACAAGATACATGATTCCAGTTGACACATTATTATCTTTGTCTATATTATCTTTTGAAATATCTTTGATAATTTTGTGATACACACAAGTTCCATTCCTTGTCTTCTATGTACTGGCCCAGGATGGATGGTGGCAGCTCTTTCTCTTCCTTTTTTCTATTCTCTTTTCTACTCTCTCTTCTACCTTTCTACTTCTACCTATGGACCTTCTACCACAACTTCCTACTCTCTCTCTTCTCCCTTCCCTTCGCTTCAAACTTTCCCTTTCACCTGACCACTCCTCGCTCCTCCCAGACTCCTTCCCTTACTCCTCCCATCTCCCTCCTACCTCTGCCTCATTTTTCGATAAGTTACAACAGGTCCAATGACGTACTTGGGCGTCAGGCGTCGGCGTCACAAGACGTCCAGTTGGGTGGAAAAGACAGCAGCCATTGCGTCCAATAGAGGGCAGGCGGGCCGTAGCCTTACAAAAGATGATGGTAGCCGAGGCTACTTGCCCATCATCCCGACGGCACTCTGATGGTAATCTTGGGCATAGTTATTTTATCAATATATAGTTATAGTTATTTTATAAAAATGAGGTGATTTGATAAAATAACTATGCCCAAGATTACCATCAGAGTGCCGTCGGGATGATGGGCAAGTAGCCTCGGCTACCATCATCTTTTGTACGGTCGTGATGGTCGAGTGGTTAAGGTCTCTTGTACACCAGTTGCATAGTGCTCCTGGCAGTATGGGTTCGAGTTACTTCTAGGGTGTGGAGTTTTCAGTATATATATATATATATATATATATATATATATATATATATATATATATATATATATATATATATATATATATTATATATATATATATCATAAAATATAAAATATATATATTGCAGCAACCGTACAATATATTTGAGAGTAAAAGAATGAAAAATATTGCGTGTTGGAGTTGTGTATTTGCCGAAACATAAATGTATATCCATTGTATTTTCAAATTTATATTCAACTCCAAAAACCATGTTCACTTAGTGTTGCAAACTCGTCTGTGTGTTTATGTTCTCATACACAAACCTGTACACTGACCTGAGAGCCAGGATATACACACACACACACATATATACACATCCTCATGCACAAACAAATGCAAGGCACACAGCCTTACACATCTGTCAATACACACAGGTCAGCGTGTGAGGTCACGTGTGCTGCCTTCAGAGTCAAAATAAACAAACGCTCTGGAGAGTTTGTTTATCATCACGAACTTGTGTTCCCGGTCAATACAGAGAGATATTTCAGCCCCGACTCTCGCAATAATAATAATTATTATTATTATTACCCTGCAGGTAGAAATAGCAAATACACACACACACACACACACACACACACACACACACACACACACACACACACACACACACACACACACACACACACACACACTTCACCTTGCGGGAACAGAATTAAGTGGAAGTGAAATCTTCAGCTTGAGATACGATCAAATGCCTTTACGCCCTGCAGCGTGCGACCCAATTAGTAATTTATATCTATGATCTTGAGCAATTTATCAAGAGTAGACTCATTTAATGTCTATGAAACGAAACTCCAAACACCAACAAAAGTTCAACGAATGAAATTGGCTGACAAACCTGTTAAAATCCTTTTACAATATAACAGGAGAAACCGAGTTACTTTTGAGTAAGATGAAGCCTCGAAGCAAAGAGTGTTGGAGGGTGAAGAGGACCTGAACTGTGAGCAACTTGGCATAATAATAATAAACTTGCAGGGTTGTTGACAGTACTTGTGTGTTGAAGAAGAAGATCCGGTGGGTGTGGTCAATGGTCTCACACTAACCCTCCCCTGCCTGGTGTTATGAAGTACCACTACTCACACTAACACTACCACTCACACTAACCTCCCCTGTCTGGCCTCACTACTAGTACCACCACTCACACTAACCTCTCCCCCTGCCTGTACCACCACTCACACTAACCTCTCCCCTGCCTGGCCTCACCTAGTACCACTACTCACACTAACCCTTCCCTGCCTGGCCTCCCCTAGTACCACCACTCACACTAACCCTCCCCTGCCTGGCCTCACCTAGTACCACTACTCACACTAACCCTCCCCTGCCTGGCCTCATCTAGTACCACTACACACACTAACCCTCCCCTGCCTGGCCTCACCTAGTACCACCACTCACACTAACCCTCCCCTGCCTGGCCTCACCTAGTACCACCACTCACACTAACCCTCCCCTGCCTGTCCTCCCCTAGTACCACTACTCACACTCCCCTGCCTGGCCTCCCCTAGTACCACCACTCACAGTAACGCTCCCCTACCTGTCCTCACCTAGTACCACTACTCACACTAACCCTCCCCTGCCTGGCCTCCCCTAGTACCACCCCTCACACTAATCCTCCCCTGCTTCAAGAGTTCCAAAGCGACAATTGAGGCACCCGGAATAACCTTCATTACACCCAGAGTTGACTCATTTCTGGGGTAACTGCTGTATTTTCTAGTTTCACTCGAATACGTGGAATATACAAGGTCCAAATTACTGTATTTAACACCTATTTTAACAGCTTGACGTCCTGGCTTCGATTCGCGCCAATCTTCGTAATAACGACTTGGTTAACGAGAAGGATTTGAGCGTTAAAAGATTCAACGTCGTATGTGACCTGAAAAAGGATTTGTATCTATGTTTCTTTACATGCGCAATATACGCCACTTTAAAAGACGTGTTCAGAAACCCTTGGCTGCAACCCGTCCTCGACTCAAGTCCATTACATCCACAACCCGTCCTCGACTCAAGTCCATTACATCCAGCGGTCAACCCCACAGACGTATTCATAAATTTTAATATGCTGTTCATTCAAAACGGGAATTTTCTCAAGTATAAATTAATATTATAATATATTAGCATATTGTGTATAAATAGGTATAGGTTAGGTTAGGTTAGGTATTTAGGTTCTGTTGGCGATTATTTGTATTTGTAGTACGTGGGTGAAGCATTTACAGTGTTGTGATTCGAACAAAATTCGTCAGTGAAGCACTTGTTCCGGATATGTTCGAACGTCAGCAGTTGTGAGTCGTGTGTAAACCGCTTTTCATTCATAAACAGGGGGTTTGGCGGGTGGATGGAATCACTTTTGGATCTTTGTTTGGAGGACGGGCTGTTGGAGGACGGGCTGCATTTGCAGCTTTGTGGGTTCGAACAAAAATCGCCAGTGAAGCATTTGTTCCGGAAGTGTTCGAACGTCAACAGTTGTGAGTCGTTTTTCATTCATAAAGAGGGATATTTGGCGGCTGGATTAACAAACATTTGGCGTTTGGTGTTGAGAACAGGCTGCTCACATCGTGAGCGGTTCACTGGATAAAGCAATTGAGACCTTGTCAAATAATAAACAGCTTCACAGCGTCGCTTGTCAACTCTTATTTACGAATACATGTAAATCCAAAATACTACAATACAGTTTTCCTCTGATAATAAATGGAGGAATTTGTTCCATTTTAAAGAAAATACACAACCACTCGACCATCGTAACCATTGTAATTTGCACATTTTTAACCCTAGTGTTGGGGCGGTGTAAGTGGGCCCCGTAGCCCCAGGAGTGTGGGCGGCAGATTACGAGGTGCAGGCGATGTGTCACAATAACGTGGCTAAAGTATGTTGACCAGACCACACACTAGAAGGTGAAGGGACGACGACGTTTCGGTCCGTCCTGGACCATTCTCAAGTCGAAACGTCGTGGTCCCTTCACCTTCTAGTGTGTGGTCTGGTCAACAGATTACGAGGTGTGTGGCTGCACGCTGTTTTCCTTCTCCTGCTCCTGGTGACCCCAAGGTCAAATATTGACCCATGCTGGCCGTGTGGGCACTGAAGGTGGCGGGTATAGTTACCTAGTAGTACTCACCGGGTTGTGTTTACTCAGTCGAGCTTCTGCTCTTAACCTCCGCCTTTCGACCATCATTTGTTCATTATAGTGACTCATTTCACTCCTATTTCTTATCATATTTGCGTTTAAAATTTTGCATCGAATTGGCTTCGACAGTTTCCTCATCTTTTCACGTATTTTCGACTGAAAACGTTCTTTGTCATCTCTGTGACTCATCTGTCTTACAATGTCTTAATTTGTACCATGCTTCTGTGTCTTCTTTGTCAATCCTCTTTAGTATTTTGTACGTCGTATTTTTATTTGTGTGTGTGTACTGCAGGACTGAGCTTCAGCTTTTATACTTTGCCTTTCTAGCAGCTGGTTGTCTAATGCAATGGCTGCTTAATTCCTCGATCATATCGGCTTTTGAAATGCCTTCTCGTTCTATTGGTATTCATATTTGCCCGAAACGCTATGCGTATTAGTGACTTTAGGTATTGTATGTACTAGCTCTATCTATAAATCCAACATTATGTTTGTAAATCAACTATGTATGTACTTTTCCTGAGTAAAAAATTATTTATTTATTTATTTATTTTATTTATCTATTTCTCCACTTTTTCAATGTCCCTTAGTATTTTATTAGTCTGTCATGTCTCCTCTCTTTCTCTCTCTCTCTCTCATTTTCTCTAGTGGCGTAAGGTCTAGTTCTTGCAGTCTTTCTTCACACCCCATCCCTCGCAATTCCAGAAAGGGCCTCCTTGCAAACGTTTAAACCTTTTCCTGGTTTTCTTACGTGTTTTTGTATGATGAAGGCTCTACGCAACCCATTCTCCTAAGATTATCCCCAACGTCAAGAAACTGTCGTACTAAAATGGCCTCTCTTAACCTACCAGAGAACCCAAAACAGAAAACAAGACAGTATACACAGAAATCACATTTGGCACCTGACAGCTGAGTGGACAGCGCTTCGGATTCGTAATCCTGAGGTTCCGGGTTCGATCCCCGGTGGAGGCGGAGACAAATGGGCAAAATGTTTCTTTCACCCTGATGTCCCTGTTATCTAGCAGTAAATAGGTACCTGGGAGTTAGTCAGCTGCTACGGGCTGCTTCCTGGGGGTGTAACAAAAAGGAGGCCTGGTCGAGGACCGGGCCGCGGGGACGCTAAGCCCCGAAATCATCTCAAGATAACCTCAAGATAGGTAGAGTATGCGTCAAACTGCGACGCTCTATTAGGAGGACTGGTTGCTCCAGGATTCTTAGTGCCTCCTTATTTATCAAGGAACAACATTCTTAGTGCCTCTTTATTTAAGTTCCTGAACGATGTTCTGAGTTTTGCCATTGTAGCGCACGCTGCTGATGTTATCCTATTTATATGAGCCTCCGGAGTTGGGCTTGGTGTTTTATCCACTCTCAGGTCTTTTTCTCGAGCCGTTGCTGGGAGATAGTTTCCCTTCATTGTGTATCGTCCTTATGGTCTCCTGGCAGAAGAGGGTACACTATGTGTGTGTGTGTGTGTGTGTGTGTGTGTGTGTGTGTGTGTGTGTGTGTGTGTGTGTGTGTGTGTGTGTGTGTGTGTGTGTGTGTGTGTAGTTCCTAGATGTGCTTGCAGGGTCGAGCTAGGCTCCTGGCTCCGCCTTCTGAACGTTCTGGGATTAATGCAGTGACTCATTTAAAACGCTTTTATCATATTTACATTTAAAATTGTGTGTGTGTATGTGTGTGGGTGTGTGTGTGTGTGTGTGTGTGTGTGTGTGTGTGTGTGTGTGTGTGTGTGTGTGTGTGTGTGTGTGTGTGTGTGTGTGTGTGTGTCTAGGTGATAGGTGTGTACTTAATTAATTGTACTCACATAATTGTGCTTGCTGGGTTGAGCTTCGGCTTTTTAGTTCCGCATTTCAATCGTCAATTAACTGGTGTACAGGTTCCAGAGCCTACTGAGCTTTATCATATCTACAGTTGATATTTAAGTCTTCCTCCGCAACGTGACTGTCAAGTGCATTACATTTGTTAACAACTCTAACACTGAAAATAAATATTCTAATGTGTCTGTGGTTCTTTTGGGCACTCAGTCTTCCCCCTGTGTTCCCTGGTGCATATAACACCCGTGTTAAATAATTCATCATATAACATCCACCACAACCTCTCGGGATACAGGCTATTTCTTGTAATACAATAAATCAAGCCTAACCCAACCCATCACACGTACTAACCTCAACTAACCTGAACTATCTCACCCTAACCAAGCATAACTTAATCCACCGTCACCTTATGCTTTATGCATCTTTAACAATTATACAATGACCTAGGTGTTTGACGACTGTGTACGGTTTGAGTGTATCCTCCATGTCTTGCCACCTGTTCACAGTAGACACCCAACCCACAAATGTGAAAAACAAAACGAAATGACGACGTTTCGGTCCGTCCTTGACCACATTATCAAGTGTGTGTAAAAAGAGTGTTTAATCATTTTCAGCCACGTTATTGTAACTTACTGTCTGCCATGTGTTCAAAGTGTTTTGCTGGCGACTGTCTATAGTCGTGTGGAGGTGCGAGACCACACGGTTCGGGGGGACATTATTCTGGTATCTCTGAATTCTGATCGAATCCACAAATAATTTGTACAAAATTCTGGGCAGGTCCACCTGTTTACAAAGCTCGGGAGGTCGACACCACTTCAGCGTCTGTGATAATCTCTGCAAAATTCTCGATGTATTTTTCTATCATAAAGACCCCCGAGGTCACCACTTCTGGGGCTTTATGAAGGGACACACCTGGGATTTTGTTGTTTATAGATGTATTAAGGTTAGGAATTTGTTTGTTGCTCTATCGATGAAGGTGCCGTAATACCCTCGGTTACGAAGGCTTTTGTAGATACTAGGGAGCCTTCTGTTGTGCTCTTGTTATCGAACTACTTCATCTACTTTTTATCTACTCTTCACACAGTAGGACTTACTAGAGAAAAAATGCTTAATTTTTCGTAGCAAATTACCAGTTCATAGATGGAAGATTATTCCTCTTTCTCTCTCTCTCTCTCTCTCTCTCTCTCTCTCTCTCTCTCTCTCTCTCTCTCTCTCTCTCTCTCTCTCTCTCTCTCTCTCTCTCTCTCTCTCTCTCTCTCTCTCTCTCAAGTCCCTAAACAAGTGTGAAACAGCCTATTGAGGAAAACCTTAATGACCTTGACCTTACCTCTAACGACCATATGACCTGCTTAACAGTTCAGGTTCGTTTTCCCTTGCGATTTTCCACTGCCAATTGGCTCGTCTTGTTGCCAAGTGAACCGGATAATTACAGCCATAACGACCATTAGACTCCGACAGATCAATTACAGACCAGCTGAAGTCCTCATGATGGATGGTCGGTCTCACATATAGGGTACGCTAACCCGCATGCTCTCATCGAGTTAAAGAGCCTTTATGCTTCTAGGAAATAAGATTTATTTTACCGTGATGAGTGTTATGGTGTTGGGATAAAAACCTGCTAATCCACTCGAGCTTGGCAGGTTATATAGGGGTTATATATGCAAACAAATTAATCTCAATTTGGCGTAATAGGTAAGTGAGTTGATTACAGGGGTAATCCCACAATAAAGTGATTTTCTAAATAAAACTTTGTCAAGAAAATACTGTTATTTCCAGTGTTGTGGGGCCTTGTTGATCTTGTTGTTGTTGTTAAAGATTCGCTACCTGGAACATAAAGTTCCAAGTAGCACGGGCTATGGTGAGCCCGTCCTTTGTTGATCTTGGGGCGCAGCCATCACTCGTCCCACTCTCTCGACTGATAAATGAGGTCTTCCAGTACTATGAAATAGGGGTTATTTTAGGTGGTAAGTTGGTGGTTAATGTGAGGCTTTAGGATAAGGAGGGATGAGATTTTATTAAGGTCCTTCCGCTTCATCAAGTAATTCTTCATTACTTGAAGTTTTTGAAGGCATGTGACGAAAATAATAATATTGTGGTGTCGTAAGCCAGATAGAGTCAGCAGCCAGGAGGTGTCAGCAGCCAGGTGGTGTCAGCAGCCAGGTGGTGTCAACACCCAGGTGGTGTCAGCAGCCAAGTGGTGTCAGCACCCAGGTGTCAGCACCCAGGTGGTGTCAGCACCAAGGAGCTGTCAACACCCAGGTGGTGTCAGCACCAAGGAGCTGTCAACACCCACGTGGTGTCAGCACCAAGGAGCTGTCAACACCCAGGTGGTGTCAGCACCAAGGAGCTGTCAACACCCACGTGGTGTCAGCAACAAGGAGGTGTCAGCACCCAGACAACTTTGCATAGATCCGATTCTCTTGTGATTTTCTTCCAAAAAATGTTGTTCTCTTCGAAATATCAACACAAACTGGAGCACACTTTTGGCCAACGCCAATTTATAAACGTTAAAACATTGGATTGCCTCAGAATAATTATATCAGCCAATACATTAGCAAAACTACATATTTAAATTGTTTTAAGTTTTTTTGGGGTTTTAATTCAGTTTGCTGAATGCTGCTGAAACTACAACTGTTAACAAAATCCTTCCATAACCATCTATGAAGATTGACATTCAGCCTGTTGATCTTGTCAACATTTCCAAAAGGCAGAGTACAAGGGAGGGATATAATTTGGAACAACAGAAAATATATTAACGGGTCAATGTCAATGAAACGTGTCTCTTAGCGTCAGGTCATAATAAAGCTGTGAAATGAACTTTGGAGAGAGAATTTCTTCCTTCTCAAGTGAAGGAAAAGATGAGAAAAATATAAGAGATTCGTGCTACAATAATTAATCTCACTCTTTCTGTCTTATCTTCGCTAAAATGTTTATCGTATCATTGCTCTGTAATTGTGGCATAGTTGCAACAAAGCAATTTTCCTTGTCATAGTGCTGTTTACTGAACTATATTTATGGATTTTATCATTCTCGGGCGAGCTTGGAAGGTGTTTCCATTTGATTAACCATATGTGAACTCTTCCCAGCGAGATTCGAACACGGGTCAGTCGAGCTGCCAGGCCTGTATGATAACCAATCCTCAATTCGTACATGTGTAAACATTTATACCTCGTTGAGGTACCTCTCAAAATACCAAGATTTAACTACTGTTTCTCAGTGTCGACGCACGTCAGTTAGACCTCCAGGTTGTCACGTGGACGAAGCAATTACAGCCTTAAAGGTTAGGTTAGGTTAGTTAACGATGATTACCCATAAACAGATCAATTACAAGCCGAATGAAGTCCCTATGACGGATGGTATCTTCGGTGTTTACCCGAGGAACAGCGCAGTAGGCCACGCTTTCAGCTGGTGAGAAGAACTTCAGCCTTTTAGAGTAGTACGTAAGGTTTAATTCCCTTGTTTAAGTTTTGGTTTCCGGTCCCCTTGAGTGTCTGTATCAGGTCCGCTTCTCAGTCAATAGAGCTGTCAACCTGCTGGTTCGTGGCCTCCTCGCCCTTATCTTCCTCTTCATCAATATTGTCTGGCTCATTCCCTCTACCTGTTTCTCCTTCTCGATTTATCCTTCAATTGTTTTTGTATTTTGTTTTCTTTACGCTTTGCCCCTACCTCTCTATTCCACCTTTCGTCTTCCTCTTGCCTTGTTAAGGTTGCGTCCCTACCGCCTTACTTTGCGTCTTTGCCGCCTTAATGTTGCTTCTCAATCGCCTTACGTTGCGCCTTTACTGCCTTACGTTGATAGTCTGGCATTTACCCTATCAGTTTCCCTGAAAATTTTGTATGAGGAAATCATGTCTCGTCTAAATTTCCTGTCTTCCTGCGACGTGAGGTTCAATTCACGGAGCCTTTCCTCGTGGTTCATGCCTCGTAGTTGTGGAACTAATCTAGTGGCATACTTCTGAACCCTCTCCAATTTCGTATTGTGCTTGACTAGGTATGGACTGCACGCTGGAGCCGCATACTGCAGGATTGGTCTGATATATGTGGTATATAAGGTTCTAATATCTAAATGATTCATTACACAAATTTCTACAAGAGTTCAGATGTCAGCCAGTCCTGCATATGCCGCTGATGATATCCTTTTGCCGTGGGATTCAGGAAACAGGTTCGGTGTGATATCAGCTCCTAGATCCTTCCCTCTGTCCGTTTCATCTACCATTTGGTACCTTGTGTCTGACCTCCTGCTCCCTCCACCTTGCTTCATTATTTTACATTTACATGAGTTAAACTCTAATAGCCATTTGCTAGACCATTCTTCAGCTTGTCCAGGTCATCTTGTAACTTCTTGATGTCTTCTTGTGTGTGTGTGTGTGTGTGTGTGTGTGTGTGTGTGTGTGTGTGTGTGTGTGTGTGTGTGTGTGTGTGTGTGTGTGTGTGTGTGTGTGTTTACTATCAAACTGCACTACTGTCAAGGGCCGTCCTCGTTAAAAATCATTGCATTACGAGTTTTATTTATGTGATTGTGTTCGTATGATTTTTCTCTGTTTACGTATTTTGTTTAATATGAAATGTACACAAGTATAAATA
>NW_025559983.1:0-12500 GCF_020424385.1 Procambarus clarkii
ATATATATATATATATATATATATATATATATATATATATATATATATATATATATATATATATATATATATATATATATATATGTCGTACCTAGTAGCCAGAACGCACTTCTCAGCCTACTATGCATGGCCCGATTTGCCTAATAAGCCAAGTTTTTTTGAAGTAATATATTTTCTCTAATTTTTTTCTTATGAAATGATAAAGCTACCCATTTCATTCTATATGAGGTCAATTTTTTTTTATTGGAGTTAAAATTAACGTAGATATATGACCGAACCTAACCAACCCTACCTAACCTAACCTAACCTATCTTTATAGGTTAGGTTAAGTTAGGTAGCCAAAAAAGTTAAGTTAGGTAAGGTTAGGTAAGTTAGGTAGTCGAAAAACAAATAATTAGAAAATAGTGAAAATAACAGAAAAAATAGTGAAAATAACAGTCTGCCATTCTTGGATGTACTAATAACAAAAACAGGAACCTCTTTAAGCACCAACGTATATACCAAGCCCACCAACATAGGATTATGCCTGAACGGTAGAAGTGAGTGCCCCCAAAGATACAAAGCCAGTGTTCTCAATGCTTATATTCGTCGAGCGCTTACCCACTGCTCTGAATGGAGCAACGTGAGTAGAGAGTTTGAAAGAGTAACTCAGGTATTGGTGAACAACGGATATAGCAACGCGGAAATAAACGCTGCTATAAGAAGACACTTGGACCGTTGGTATAATTCAGAACCTAGAACAGAAACCACAACACCCCCAATAAAATTATATTACAAATCAACCATGCACAGTGAACATATAGAAGAGGAAAGAATAATGAAAGAAATAATCCGTAAAGGAGTAAAAAGCACTACTCCTAACCAAAACATAAACCTGATAATATTCTACAAAACCAAGAAGACTTCCGAACTCCTTATCAAAAACAGCCCGAAGCCGACGGAGAACCCTCTACAGCAGTCAAGCGTTGTATACATGTACACTTGCCCCCACGAAGGATGTAACCTTCAATGTAAGTACATAGGTATGACGTCGACCAAGCTGACGAGGCGTTTGACATGCCATCTTCAATCTGGTGCCCCTAGGAATCACATGAGACAAGCCCATGACATTACTCTAACAAGAGAAATGTTGAACAAGAATACTTGCATAATAGACAAAACCCAAGATTCAAGAAGATTACAAATTCTTGAGGCAATTCACATAAGAATAGAGCGACCTACCATGAACACCCAAATCACGGAACTATTTACTCTACCCACCATGAGAGTAAGGACAAGACAAGAACATATCGATGCCAACACAGAAGACAATGTCCAACATAACAGGCCAATTACACTGGATTAATCTTTGTGTTTAGATAGGAGATGCCTCGTATGGGCCAATAAGCCTTCTGCAGCCCCTATGTTTATCCCTTATGTATCCCCCCATGTTTTTCACCTTCATTGTATTATCACCTGACCTAATGCGGGTATAAAATCAACTAGTATTGTAAGATTGTTCACTTGAGAATGAACCATGGAGGTTCGAAACGTCGTGCAAATTATGCAAATAAGTGTAATACACTCTATAGTAAATCACTTCTTTTCTTCACCTTAAAAGTACGAAAATGAGTTTTGGAGAACTCCTATTCCAATTAAGCCCTGATGCTAAGAAAATAGTTAGAGGGATAGAAGCCCTAAACCAGAAAATAATAAATACAGAATATGCGGTCATATTCAATGAAACATATATATATATATATATATATATATATATATATATATATATATATATATATATATATATATATATATATATATATATATATATATATATATATATATATATATGTCGTACCTAGTAGCCAGAACGCGCTTCTCAGCCCGATACAGGGCCCGATTTGCCTAATAAGCCAAGTTTTCATGAATTAATTGTTTTTCAACTACCTAACGTACCTAACCAAACCTAACCTAACTTTTTCGGCTACTTATACATATATAAATATATATATATATATATATATATATATATATATATATATATATATATATATATATATATATATATATATATATATATATATATATTCTCTTCTCATGTTAATCTGGAAATGAAGAGACATGACTGTTGTTGTGGAGTTGTCCGCCGGGTCCGTGATGGGAATGCCTGCGTCGTCGAGCACAAGACCTGTGTTTTAGGACCAAGTATTGTAGTGGAGCGGCAAATAGATTTTCAGGGCTTAATGGAAATACAATCTCGTGCGTTTGTGAGCCACGATTAAAGTGTATTGTAAATGCTGGCTGGAAATCTGTAGGTCTGTGCTTGTTTACCAGTTCTTATCTGGGGTATGCTAGATACAATCTGTTATCCTTATACCACTTAGAGAAACCAATTTACTTTACCTATCTCTGATTTAATTTTAGAGCTTTGCATAAAAGAACAATTTTATATTTTTTTCTTGATTTCTCAACACAACTGTGCAAACTTCGCTAGAATTAGAGGTATATAATGTTTATGTCTGAGGAAGAATTTCCCGAGGTCAGCACCAGACAAAGGCTGTTCAGAGGGTTAATGTGCTATATCAAGGATGGTAATGATTTTCCTGTCTCTGTTTAGGTCATTTGGATTAAGATTGCAGATGTGTAGGAACCCGTTTCCAAGCTATTGTTGCCTGCTGGTGAATGGGAAGTGGGTCTGGGACAGTGAAGGTGGAGATGAGATACCAAATATTACTTTTACGTTTGTAGTAGATTCCGATATATAATGATTAACTACCTTACCAATTAATGTTCAAGCTTTGTGAAAAAAAACTTGTAGGAATATATAATTCCGATCTACAAAAGGAATATATCAATTTTCTCCCTTTGCTCGTGTAGACTCCTTGCACTGACGTCATGAGCCATTATGTACGCAAATGTTGTAGCTGCTCGAAGTAAACCGATGCTGCCTTCTACATATTTAGTCTACAATACCAGAAGTGAGTAATGAGCGGTAACGCTGGATCTAGCGATCAGTATGAAAATTATGGGACAAAATACAGTGTACATGCAAGTGTTTGTGGATGTGAGCAATCATATGCAGAATATGATTGCAACCCCCCCCCCTATCCCTCCACCCAGAGCCCCAGGCAGGTGCAAACCCAGACCTACCGGCTTGCCTATGGGTAACAAAGAGTTTTGCTGCCGGCTTGTTGTCGCAAGCCTCAGTGACAGAGAATGTGGCATCACCAGCTGGGGTATAAGTAGCCCTGACCTCGCTCACCACAGTAGTCTCTCATCAGGTGCTCAGGGCTCAAATTATGACCTTCAGGCGACGTTGGCCTACAGCTCGCTCGTATGCAGGTGGTAGTGTTTGTGTAAATATTCTTTCATTCTCATCTATAGTGTTGTATTAACGTAAGATTTTTATGTCTTATTATAATTTCTCTTTTGTACTAGCCAAGTGCATTATAATAGGGGTTTTGGATAGTTTTATATGCTGTTTGTTCATTTTAAAATTACAGTAAATTTGGTTAATATTTCGTCTGATTATTTTTTCAATTCTGTGAAATTTTCACACTGTAAGGGGCCAAAGCGGCACTTTTTTTGGTTATTGTAATGTGTGAGCCACATTACATGTGCCCAGTATAGCCGCACTACAGCATCACATCACACACTGGTATCATTATCAGTCTCCTGTACGTTATTCTTCTCACTCCTCATTTTGTTTACGAAAGAAGGAAGTTAACATTGTTTGCCTAGGAGCCACGATGAGGTTGTTTGTGAGAAAAAAAAGTTTCTGTATTAGAGACCAATCCCGGGACCACCAGCCACCACACTACTTGTGTCGCTGAAACACACAAGCAAGGTTACCAACTCAGTATTTCACACGACGCCAGAACCACCCCAAAAAACACTAAATTATGTAAAGTTGTGTGTAGCAGTTTTGTCGTTTTACCTGCCTAGTATTTAAAACTAAAATATACTATTGTATGAATCAAGACTACCTGTCTTATGAACTACTGCTAAAGCCAAGAACATTATCGCTGAATATTCGTAACCAAAGCGGTAGGTTGGCAACTTTATCTCATACCTCTTTATCTCATTCGGTATTATGTTTCAAGATTCGTACCATTACAATCAGCCTGTTTACATTTTAAATATATACAAATCTAAATATTAATGAATCTTTAAAAAACGAAGAAATATCATAGAATTATTAACTTGTTAGTAATGTAATACTAATATTTTCCTGCCACGATCAATATCACCCACAAGCCATCATCTCTCTTTCCCTTCATCCTCTCTCCCTTTCCCCCATTTTTCCCCATTCCATCATCCATCCCGGTGTGGGAGCGGGCTCCAGCACCACTGCACCACTGCCCTTAATCCACTTCTCTAGTTTATGTAAATTATGCTCTTTCAGTGTCTATAAAGTCCATTCTATCAACATTAATAAAGCTATCTGGTAAACATGTTTTAAAATAATTACAAATTGAGGATTAAAGTCAATCTGAGAATAATTATTTAGCACATTTTCACAAAATGCAAAATTTTTCTCATTTTCACAAAAGCACATGAGCACATAGTCACAGTTCCACATATAACACAAACTTTCACAAATTCCAACTTTCATAAATAACACCCAAAAAATTCATACAATCTACCACCCCTCCCCCCCCAAAAAATGCACACATTTTTACCAAATACACATATTTTAACAATATGAATGCATTTTCAAAAGCACACATTTTCACATATACATACAAAAATCACCTAAACAAAGTCACAGTGCCACAAATAACATACATTTTCACACTTTCTAAAATACCACACTTGTACAAATATCACACCTTCAAAAAATACAATTTCACAACACACACACACACTTACAGACTCTCCCAAACTCCTAGAAACAATTACAGAAAACAATCCCACAAAACAATAATTTCACATGCACAAACTCACATGGGAGCACAGGGAGCCGGTCGGCCGAGCGGACAGCACGCTGGACTTGTGATCCTGTGGTCATGGGTTCGATCCCAGGCGCAGGCGAGAAACAATGGGCAGAGTTTCTTTCACCCTATGCCCCTGTTACCTAGCAGTAAAATAGGTACCTGGGTGTTAGTCAGCTGTCACGGGCTGCTTCCTGTTGGTGGAAGCCTGGTCGAGGACCGGGCCGCGTGGACACTAAAGCCCCGAAATCATCTCAAGATAACCACATACACATAGACATTTTACACGGTCCTCACCTGGGGGACCTCGCGGCTGAGTGGACAGCGTTCTGGAGTCATAGTCCTAAGGGTCCGGGCTCGATCCCTGGCAGATGGAGAAAAAATGGGGAGAGTTTCTTTCACCCAGGTGTCCCTGCTCACCAAGCATTAGATAGGCACCTGGGAGTTAGACAGCTCCTACGGGCTGCTTCCTGGGGATGTGTGTGTGCGTGTGTAAAAGTAGTAGTAGTATATGTAGTAGTAGTAGACATATGTAGTAGACATTAAAGAGGAAAAATAAATTGGTTAGAAAATCGGGGTCCAAGAGCTAATAGCTCGATTATACAGATACAAATAGTAAATTCTTACAAATTTCCCATTCACATACCAGTACAAGCTATCACTCACATTCAGAAACCCTCATGAACACACAAATGCACTCATATCATGAGCATAATCCCGAACTCACTAACACTTTCATCAGCACGTATGTTTACATTCAGTTAAAAAAAAAATATTATTTAACACTTGCATGCACTCACAAGCTTGCACAAACTTATATAAATGCTAATGTCTCAAGCTCATGCTCAAGCTCATGCTCAAGCTCATGCTCAAGCTCATGCTCAAGCTCATGCTCAAGCTCATGCTCAAGCTCATGCTCAAGCTCATGCTCAAGCTCATGCTCAAGCTCACACAAACAAACTTACAAACTAACTGATCTAACCTAGTCTACCTATCCTCACAACGCCGCACAAATACCTTTACATTCTATCATGTTGTGGTGTGATACCAGTGTTGCTGCCATCACTGTCACCACAACTGTGACAGTGACACCACCAGTGTTGCTGCCATCGCTGTCACCACAACTGTGACAGTGACTCCACCAGTGTTGCTGCCATCGCTGTCACCACAACTGTGACAGTGACACCACCAGTGTTGCTGCCATCGCTGTCACCACAACTGTGACAGTGACTCCACCAGTGTTGCTGCCATCGCTGTCACCACAACTGTGACAGTGACACCACCAGTGTTGCTGCCATCACTGTCACCACAACTGTGACAGTGACGCCACCAGTGTTGCTGCCATCGCTGTCACCACAACTGTGACAGTGACACCACCAGTGTTGCTGCCATCACTGTCACCACAACTGTGACAGTGACGCCGCCAGTGTTGCTGCCATCGCTGTCACCACAACTGTGACAGTGACACCACCAGTGTTGCTGCCATCACTGTCACCACAACTGTGACAGTGACGCCACCAGTGTTGCTGCCATCGCTGTCACCACAACTGTGACAGTGACACCACCAGTGTTGCTGCCATCACTGTCACCACAACTGTGACAGTGACTCCACCAGTGTTGCTGCCATCACTGTCACCAAAACTGTGACAGTGACACCACCAGTGTTGCTACCAGTCGGAGTCGAGTCGAGGTCGAGGTCGAGGGAGGGGGTAGACGTACCGTGCGCGCTCCGTTAAAATCGTGTCATTAACCGGGATTCGTAGGACTACTGCCGTGGATTACTGATTACAGACATAACAAAGTGCATAGTGACCCGCTGGAAAATTGAAAATAGTCATTAACAATAGAACTTTGTGCTAAATAGAGAATAAACGGGAGACACGTGTGAGCCAGTGAACGAGGCTTTGTGTACATGCGTGTATGAGGAAAAAAATAGTGAACGGTGATTCGTGGAACAGTGAAGTGGAGCGGGTATCACAACAACATATAAGTTGGAAGTGAAGGAAAATCGTGCATAGAATATTATAAATATAGAATACTAGAAATATAGAATAGTGGCAAGAGGCGGCATCAGTGGTTATAAATCGGGTAACTGGAAACTGGTGACATCAACCTGGGACAACAAGAGGTCACCTGTATTCACCGGGGACCAGCTTCGCTACCCTACGCTAGGTACCTGCCATAAAGTTTGAACAAAATAACATACATAATATTACTAATATACGGTATACATATACTATTATAAATATTAAACATATAAATATATATACATATAATTTTATAAAGAGTTAAAAGGACTGACATCAACAAGTGATCCATACAGTGACTCTCTAATACAACACAATACACCAGATAATGGAGAGGTGTGGCGAGTGTTCGGGAGTACTGGGAAAACGAAATGCAGGCGTAACGTGCTGCATCTGTAACATAAGATTCCACGTGAGCTGTACAGAATTAGCTCCAGGATGCATAAAAAGGCAAGGAATTTACTGGGTTTGCAAAGATGACAGATTAATGTTAGAGAACATAACTAAACTGATGAAAAACATTCCCGAGTCACAGAGATTATCATTCACAGACAGGCTACCAGTGATATATGCGGACTGGGAAAAGTCAACATTGGATAACGACCAAAACTCAGGAACAGATAGTTTAGAGAACCGCAGCAGTAGTGCGGAGGAGGAGACTATTGTGGTACAAAATAACAGCAATATTACAGAGCCAGATAATATAAACGATGAGAGCAACAGTGAAACAGAGTGCACAGATGAAGGAATTGGGACGAAAAACGGAGATGGCTCCAATAAAGAGGTAGACAAGACAGTCACAGATATAAATACCTTGAAAAACGCAAAACCGGAACACATTTGCAAATTCTACGCTAAAGGAATATGCAAATATGGAAAATTAGGAGCAAAATGCCATTTTCTGCATCCTCGAAAATGCAGGAACATGTTGGAGAGGGGTACATGCCGCTTTGGAACAGGGTGTAGATACTTCCACCCTAAATTATGTCAATTTTCAATTAGGGACAAAAAATGCTACAATCTTCAGTGTCCGGAATTCCATGTGAGAGGTACAGAGTGTTATAGACGGGAAGATCAATATGACACTACTGGAAATTTTTTAGAGGAAGGCAGAAACAGAGTAGTAAATATAAGAGAGAGGAACAGTCAGATGGAACCACTACTGGATTACAGAGGGGAACGGAGATACCCACAAGACTGGAATTCAAATTATCAACAAGCACACAGGTACTACACCAGACAACACCCGTCCTACTACCAAAACTGGACGAATCACTTCCAAAACGACACACCCTGGACGCAAACACAGTGGCCTCCTTATCAGAGCCTCAGCAACCCGTTCTCGCAAATTCGTAAAGTCAATATTGACTTATTAACTACGTGCATAGGTGATATACTAAACATAATAGATACCCTTAAAAAGATTCATAGAAAACACCGACCTTACCTAACCTTGTTAGTATCTTAAGATAAGAATCTTATTGCTTCGTAATTACAACTATTACTTAACCTATACCTATTATAGGTTAGGTAATAATTGTAATTACGAAGCAATAAGATGCTTATCTTAAGATACTAACAAGGTTAGGTAAGGTCGGTGTTTTCTATGAATCTTTTTAAGGGTATCTGTTATGTTAAGTATGTCACCTATGCACATATTTAATAAGTCAATATTGACTTATTAAATTTGCGAGAATGGGTTGGCCTCAGATATTAACACCAAGTAAGGCTTCCAGCACTTCCACTAACACGATAACATCATTTATATTTGCCAACATCCAGGGTATAAAAACACGCAAATCCAACAAAGTTGGATTTGCTCCAAAGTTCACTTTATAGATGGTCTCCTTCATGAGGCAAATGCAGTGTTTGCAGCCCTAACAGAAACCCACACAAAGGACTACCATGATGGTGAAATATGGATCTCAGAGTACAATCTTTTCAGATGTGATAGGAAACACCGGCTTCAGGGTGGGGTCAGCCTCTACATCAAAGACACACTCATCTGTACTAAGCTGCTAAACACCTCAAATGATATGGTGGAAGTGCTGATAATCAAAATAGATTCTAAATGTAGTTATTGCCCTTGTATATAAGTCACCGGAGGCAAACCTTCAGCAGTTTAAAGACTAACTAATGAAAATAGAACACTGCTTGGAAAACCTCACAAATCCAGCTCCGAACATCATCCTGCTTGGGGACTTAAACCTGAAATGGAAGCACCTGGCTAATACAGTAATATCAGAAAGAATACCCGGAAGTAGCCTAAATGAACAGGCACATGCAAATGACCTGGTACGGATGTGCCACAGGTTTGCCTTAAACCAGCAAACAGTAGAACCAACTAGGACGGAGAACACGCTGGACCTCATTTTCATTAATAATGATGAATTGATCAGGAACATAATGATTACAAATACCTGTTACTCAGATCACAACTTAATTGAAGTTATGACAACCATGGGGAATAGACCTTCAAAACTAGTCCAGATTCCCGGTGGAGGAGATTTCAGCAAATTCAACTTCAATAATAAACAGATAAACTGGGAGCAAATAAACCAGGACTTCACAGAAATAAACTGGGAAGAACAGCTAGAAAATGCAAACCTGAACCAGTGCCTGGAAAAAATAAGCTCAGTAGCACTAGAAATATGTTCAAACCGCATACCTCTAAGAAAAAAAGAGGAAGAGATGCAGATTGGAACGGGAACGTCGTTCCCTATATAGGCGAAGAAAACGAATCGCGGAACAACTTGAGAGTCGCACCCTATCTCAAGAACGGCGAAGAAGGTTAGGTAGAGAAATAGAAACAATTGAATGGAAGCTACAAGAATCATACAAAACCCAGGAGAGGCAAAGAGAGCAAAAGACCATCAGTGAAATAGAAAGAAATCCGAAATATTTTTTCTCCTATGCAAAATCAAGATCAAAAACCACATCTAGTATCGGGCCCCTGCGAAAGGGAGATGGAACTTTCACCGATGACAACAAAGAAATGAGCGAGCTACTGAGGACGCAGTACGACTCTGCTTTCAGCGAGCCATTAAACACACTAAAGATTGATAACCCAAATGAATTTTTCATGGATACGATACCAACATCAAATCATATATCAGACGTCACCCTATCCCTACTGGATTTTGAAGAAGCCATAAACAGTATGCCTATGCACTCTGCACCAGGCCCGGATTCTTGGAACTCCATATTTATAAAGAACTGTAAAAAAACACTATCGCAGGCCCTCCACATTCTGTGGAGACAAAGCCTAGATACTGGCGTTATTCCTGATATACTAAAAACAGCAGAGATAGCACCACTTCATAAAGGAGGAAATAAGGCAGAGGCAAAAAATTACAGACCGATAGCGCTAACATCGCACATCATAAAAATTTTTGAGAGAGTGCTAAGAAGTAAAATCACAAAATACATGGAATCACAGCAACTCCATAACCCCGGACACCATGGTTTCAGAACAGGGCGCTCTTGCCTGTCGCAGTTGCTGGACCACTATGATATGGCATTAGATACTATGGAAGACAAACATAACGCGGATGTAATTTACACAGATTTCGCAAAAGCTTTTGATAAATGTGACCATGGTGTTATTGCACATAAAATGCTTTCAAAAGGAATTACCGGAAAAATAGGCAGATGGATCTACAATTTCCTGACCAACAGAACCCAATGTGTAATAGTCAACAAAATAAAATCCAGCCCATCAACCGTGAAGAGCTCAGTCCCCCAGGGTACTGTGCTTGCTCCAGTACTTTTTCTCATCCTCATATCGGACATAGACAGGAACACAACCTATAGCACTGTATTATCCTTTGCAGATGACACTAGGATCTTCATGAGAGTAGGCAACATAGAGGACACGGCGAACCTCCAGTCAGATGTAGATCAGGTCTTTCTATGGGCTACAGAAAATAATATGGTGTTTAACGAAGATAAGTTCCAGCTCATGCGCTATGGAAAAAATGAAAATATAAAAACGGAAACCACGTACAAAACTCAGGCAAATCATAACATAGAACGAAAAGGCAATGTAAAGGATCTGGGTGTACTCATGTCGGAAGACCTTACCTTTAAAGAACACAATAAAGTAGCAGTCACAACTGCAAGAAAAATGACAGGTTGGATAACAAGAACTTTTCACATTAGAGATGCTATACCGATGATGATACTTTTCAAAACGCTTGTGCTCTCTAGAGTGGAGTACTGCTGCACAATGACAGCACCTTTCAAAGCTGGAGAAATTACTGACCTGGAGAGCGTGCAGAGATCCTTTACTGCTAGAATCCACTCAGTAAAACATCTAAACTATTAGGACCGACTAAAGAGCCTAAAACTGTACTCCCTTGAGCGCAGGCGGGAGAGGTACATAATAATTTACACGTGGAAAATATTAGAGGGGCTGGTCCCAAACCTGCACACAGAAATAACATCACATGAGATCAGAAGACATGGCAGGATGTGCAGAATACCCCCGTTGAAAACAGAGGTGCAACAGGTACTCTGAGAGAGAACTCTATCAACATCAGAGGTCCGAGACTGTTCAACACGCTTCCCCTACACATAAGGGGCATAACTGGCCGACCCCTCACAGTGTTCAAGAGAGAACTGGATAAGCACCTCCAAAGGATACCTGATCAACCAGGCTGTGACTCGTACGTCAGGCTGCTAGCAGCCGCGTCCAACAGCCTGGTTGATCAGTCCGGCAACCAGGAGGCCTGGTCGACGACCGGGCCGCGGGGACGCTAAGCCCCGGAAGCACCTCAAGGTAACCATCGCTGACACCACAACTGTGACAGTGACACCACCAGTGTTGCTGCCATCGCTGTCACCACAACTGTGACAGTGACACCACCAGTGTTGCTGCCATCGCTGTCACCACAACTGTGACAGTGACACCACCAGTGTTGCTACCATCGCTGTCACCACAACTGTGACAGTGACACCACCAGTGTTGCTGCCATCGCTGTCACCACAACTGTGACAGTGACACCACCAGTGTTGCTACCATCGCTGTCACCACAATTGTGACAGTGACACCACCAGTGTTGCTGCCATCGGTGTCACCACAACTGTGACAGTGACACCACCAGTGTTGCTGCCATCGCTGTCACCACAACTGTGACAGTGACACCACCAGTGTTGCTGCCATCGGTGTCACCACAACTGTGACAGTGACACCACCAGTGTTGCTGCCATCGCTGTCACCACAACTGTGACAGTGACACCACCAGTGATGCTGCCATCACTGTCACCACAACTGTGACAGTGACACCACCAGTGTTGCTGCCATCACTGTCACCACAACTGTGACAGTGACACCACCAGTGTTGCTGCCATCGCTGTCACCACAACTGTGACAGTGACACCACCAGTGTTGCTGCCATCACTGTCACCACAACTGTGACAGTGACACCACCAGTGTTGCTGCCATCGCTGTCACCACAACTGTGACAGTGACACCACCAGTGTTGCTGCCATCACTGTCACCACAACTGTGACAGTGACACCACCAGTGTTGCTGCCATCGCTGTCACCACAACTGTGA
>NW_025559984.1:0-7500 GCF_020424385.1 Procambarus clarkii
CTGTTTTGGTTGCCAGGTGTTGTGGGCGTCTCTGCCGTACCAGTTTTGTTGCCTGCCTGGCTGCGTTGACGTGGCAGTTCTGACATGGGGGCCATCTTCCTCCTGTTCAGCGTGTGAACTCCGTGGGCCTGGAGTTCACTTGTAAGGCTGGTTATCCGACCATCGAGATGGTGATGTGTGACATGCTTCGTGTCCCGGTGGAAGCTGTTTACGGTGTGGAGCTAGTGACGGGCGTGGGGGAGGACGAGTACCGGGACTTCCTCCGTCGGTACGGGGGGCGTACGTTGCCGTTGCCAGACGATGCCGGCTCTGTGGCGATTTCGGACCGCAGTGGTGCCCTGACTTATGTCAGTGTCCATGGTGCGCCCCTGGAGTTCCCTGATGACCTCCTCCGGCGTTACTTCGGGGTTTTGGTACTGTTGTCAGCGTGCGGGTGAACACGCTCTCCTCGGGGCGGTATGCTGGGAGGCGTACAAACATTCCCACGTTGGGGATGCGCCTGCGGTCGGATATACCTTCTTCTGTCCGGCTTATGGGGTACTACGTCCGAGTGTATTATGGCCGGCAGCCTCGTACCTGTTTCCGGTGTGGCCTGTTGGGGCATCAGGCTGCCGGGTGCTCTGAGGCCCCTGCTGCTCCTGTCAACTTGTTCCGCGACGAGGATTTCCCGCCGCTCCCTCTGGCGGCAGTCTCCGGTGATGTTGATGAGGTGGTGCGCGCCCCGTCTGCTGCTGCAGCTTCCCGGGCTGCGCCTGCCGTTCCTCCGGTTGTTGCCGTCCCTCCTCCGGTTGTTGCCGTCCCTCCTCCGGTTGTTGCCGTCCCTCCTCCGGTTGTTGCGTCCCTCCTCCGGTTCTTGAGGTACCGTCGGTTGGTCTGCCTGATCCTGTCGCTGTCCCAGCTGCTCCCGTGGCCCTCCCTGGAGCTCCCTGTGTGACGTCACTGTCTTCTCCCTCGTCTTCTGATGCTGCGCCTGGCCCTGTGTCCGTGACTCGGGTCCCGGATGTGCTTGGTGCTGGGGTGGCTGCGGAGCCTCCTGCTGTGTGTGGCCCGGTTCCCCCTGTGGTAGAGGCTGCTGCCGTCCTGGCGTCGGTTCCTTCGGCGCGTGGTACCCGTGTTTCTGGGTCACTTACCGGCTCTGACGATATCCGGCCGGTGCCCAAACGTTCCCGGCGTTCGTCTTCTTCCTGGGCCGACGTTGGTGACTTCAGTGTCTGTGGGGCTTCAGATGTTGACAGTGTGGATACGGATGCGTCGATGTCTCCGCGGTTCGTGGTGGCGGAGGTCCATGTGCCTGCCGGTGCTGGTGCCTGTGTCTCGGACGTGCCTTCGGTTCTTTCTCCGCCGGGGGACTCTCCACAGTGGGGGGTGGTGGCTCCCGCTGCCAGGGATGGTGTGGACTCTGGTGCTGGGCGTGGCCTGGTGGTGACGTTACGGAAGGATGCGCGCCGTCCGGGTTCCCTGCTGTCGTCTGGTGGTGTGCCCGGGGCCACGGGTACCCCTGTGGTGCGGGTGCGCGTTGGGGCCCTGGGGGACGTGTTGCCGGCGTCTGTGATGCCACCGGGTCACTGGTCGAAGATTGCCGAGTTACTGCTGTCTGACGGACCGGAGTGCTTTCGTGGGGGGCAAGTTCCCTTCCTGTGGGGGCGAGTGGCGACTTCTCGCCTCATGTGTACTACCATCTGGGTCCCCAGTTTGCAGGTGTTTGTTGCCCCGGTTCCAGATGTTATGGCGTCACCGGTGGATGGACGAGACCCTTGGCAATGGGTGCTCTGGGAGGCGTTCAATGTAAGATTCCCGCGGGCCAAGTTCCCGGACAAGTTTGTGCTCTGATTTCTTGTGTGTTTGCTCTATGACGTGCTGTGTGCCCTTCTGGCTGTTTGTTTGCCCTGTTCTATTATGTGCTTCTGCCTCTCCCTTTGTGCGTAGCTTTGCCGTGTGGCATATTAGTTTCTAGTGCTTGGCGTCACTCGTTTCGCGTTTTGGCTTGGCGTTTCGCCTCTTCTGGCTTTTCTGCGATTCACCCTTCACGGGTACGCCGGGGCGCATCCGATCCCACGATCGTCGTCGCCCCTAACTCAACAACAACAACATATATACAGCTTAAACCACGTGGTCTCTTTTCCTTCCAGTCATCTGTAGATATAAACCTACAATTCCTGTATAACAGGCTATGTGTTTTGTTTACATATATGTGTGTGTGTGCGTAACTACCTAAATGTACTTACATGACGAGAGCTTCGCTCGTGGTGTCCCGTCTGGATTTATATTACAATAAATGTATAACTTGAGAATAATTTCTGTTTAGGACAAAGGTTCATTTCCCTGTTTGTCAGTAGGCTATCACTGAAACCGTAATATGCTTTCGGACCATCGCAAATACTTATATAACTACCGAGGTGGTCTGAGAGGGAGGTTCGTGTATGCTTCCCAGTGTGTACGTGTGGGCGTACATATGTGCGGACGTACGTACGCGCGGGTGTACGTATGTGCGGGCGTACATATGTGCTGGAATGCGTCTATTACGCCCGAGTGTTTATTGATGAACACTCATGGGTTTGGCGGTGCTATGAGTCGATGGGCGGCATGAGTACGTGGGCGGCATGAGTATGTGGGCGGCATGAGTGTGTTGGCCAAATATGAGTGTGTGTGTATGTGTACCTCACGAGTGTCATGAGGCATAGGAGCGTGGGTGACACAGGCTCGCAGACTGCACATGTGCCTGTGCAGCATACTCATATGGGAAGCATAGACGTGAGGGCAGCATACATGAGGGCTTCATACACACGTCACACACACACACACCTGCTAGCGGCATACAATGTGTGTGAGGCACTCAGATGTAGGGGGGGTGGGAGGTGAGTGCCACTGGCCTCAGATGGCAGATGAGGAGTTATGAGGAAAGGGCAGATGTGTGGGGGGGGGGGGTCCTGGAGTGAAGAGGCAGGTGGATGAGGATGAAAGTGTAGGTGGATGAGGGGGAAGGGAGGGCGTGAGGGGAAACTACTGTGGACCCTCTCACCTGCTGACATTTCACACCAACCTCCACCCACTCACTCACCCCTTTCACAGTCCATTCACTCTCACTCACCCTCTCTTACAGTCCAATCACTCTCACTCACCCTCTCTCACAGTCACTCACTCTCACCCTCACAGTTCACTCACTCTCACCCTCACAGTTCACTCACTCTCACTCACCCCCCACTCTTCACGCTGAAGCTGTTTTTGTTCCTTCATGTTAAAGCTGTCTTTGTTTCTTGACGCTGAAGCTGTTTTTGTTCCTTCATGTTAAAGCTGTCTTTTGTTTCTTGACGCTGAAGCTGTTTTTGTTCCTTCATGTTAAAGCTGTTTTTTGTTTCTTGGCGCTGAAGCTGTTTTTGTTCCTTCATGCTAAAGCTGTTTTTGTTTCTTGACGCTGAAGCTGTTTTTGTTTCTTGGCGCTGAAGCTGTTTTTGTTTCTTGACGCTGAAGCTGTTTTTGTTTCTTGACGCTGAAGCTGTTTTTGTTTCTTGACGCTGAAGCTGTTTTTGTTTCTTGACGCTGAAGCTGTTTTTGTTTCTTCACGCTGAAGCTGTTTTTGTTTCTTCACGCTAAAACAGTCTGTCTTTTCACGCTATTATTTGTCTTGTATAACCTTTTACTTGCAAATGCTACCAATAATTAAGTCTTAATTTCCTTCAAATATATGTTTTTAAGCAATGATTATTATGCATGGCAATGGGGAAAAAAGTATGGCAATGGGGGTAAAAAAGTATGGCAATAGGGTAAAAAAAAGTAAGGCAATAGGGTAAAAAAAGTATGGCAATAGGGTAAAAAAAAGTATGGCAATAGGGTAAAAAAAAGTATGGCAATAGGGTAAAAAAGTATGGCAATGGGGTAAACAAGTATGGCAATAGGGTAAACAAGTATGGCAATAGGGTAAAAAAGTATGGCAATAGGGTAAAAAAAGTATGGCAATTTGGTAAAAAAAGTATGGCAATGGGGCTAAAAATGCATGTGCATGGGTAAAACAGTGTTGGTAAACTCACGGCAATGTTGCAAACAATTATACTAAGATGGTTTTATGCTGTTGCATCTGCCACGAGCTGTGTTGCCCTCAGCCTGGACCTGCGGGGGGGGGGGGGAGGGGGTCTTTAAGATCACTAAGACAGTCTTTACTAAGTCTTGGATGGAGGGTGTCCAGTTCAGCCTTAAGTGAGTCAGCCTTTTGGATGACGCCAGCAGCCAGTGAGTCATATTAGAGTCGTAGATTAACGCCCATACGCACACACACACAGCCGGTGGCCAAGTGGACAGCACGCTGGACACGTGATCGTGTGGTTACGGGTTCGATCCCGGGCGCCGGCGAGAAACGATGAGCAGAATTTCTTTTACCCTGAATGCCTCTGTTACCTAGCAGTAAATAGGTACCTGGGAGTTAGACAGCTGCTACGGGCTGCTTCCTGTGTGTGTGTGTGTGTGTGTGTGTGTGTGTGTGTGTGTGTGTGTGTGTGTGTGTACTCACCTAGTTGTGTTTGCGGGGGTTGAGCTCTGGCTCTTTGGTCCCGCCTCTCAACCGTCAATCAACAGGCGTACAGATTCCTGAGCCTATTGGGCTCTATCATATCTACACTTGAAACTGTGTATGGAGTCAGGTTCCACCACATCACTTCCTAATGCATTCCATTTGTCAACCACTCTGACACTAAAAAAGTTCTTTCAAATATCTCTGTGGCTCATTTGGGCACTCAGTTTCCACCTGTGTCTCCTTGTGCTAAATAGACTGTCTTTATCTACCCTATCAATTCCCTTCAGAATCTTAAATGTGGTGATCATGTCCCCCCTAACTCTTCTGTCTTCCAGCGAAGTGAGGTTAAATTCCCATAGTCTCTCCTCGTAGCTCATACCTCACAGCTCGGGTACTAGTCTGGTGGCAAACCTTTGAACCTTTTCCAGTTTAGTCTTATCCTTCACTAGATATGGACTCCATGCTGGGGCTGCATACTCCAGGATTGGCCTGACTTATGTGGTATACAAAGTTCTGAATGATTCTTTACACAAGTTTCTGAATGCCGTTCGTATGTTGGCCAGCCTGGCATATGCCGCTGATGTTATCCTCTTGATATGTGCTGCAGGAGACAGGTCTGGCGTGATATCAACCCCTAAGTCTTTTTCCTTCTTTGACTTCTGAAGAATTTCCTCTCCCAGATGATACCTTGTATCTGGCCTCCTGCTCCCTACACCTATCTCCATTACATTACATTTGGTTGGGTTAAACTCTAACAACCATTTGTTCGACCATTCCTTCAGCTTGTCTAGGTCTTCTTGAAACCTCAAACAGTCCTCTTCGGTTTTAATCCTTCTCATAATTTTAGCATCGTCCGCAAACATTGAGAGAAATGAATCGATACCCTCCGGGAGATCATTTACATATATCAGAAACAAGATAGGACCGAGTACAGAGCCCTGTGGGACTCCACTGGTGACTTCACGCCAATCGGAGGTCTCACCCCCTCACCGTAACTCTCTGCTTCCTATTGCTTAGATACTCCCTTATCCACTGGAGCACCTTACCAGCTACACCTGCCTGTCTCTCCAGCTTATGTACCAGCCTCTTATGCGCACACACACACACACACAGTGTTGGAAGACAGAAGAGTTAGGGGGACATGATCACCACATTCAAGATTCTGAAGGGAATTGATAAAGTAGATAAAGACGGTCTATTTAGCACAAGGGGAACAAGCACAAGGGGACACAGGTGGAAACTGAGTGCCCAAATGAGCCACAGAGATATTTGAAAGAACTTGTTTAGTGTCAGAGTGGTTGACAAATGGAATGCATTAGGAGGTGATGTGGTGGAGGCTGACTCCATACACAGTTTCAAGTGTGGACATGATAGAGCCCAATAGGCTCAGGAATCTGTACACCTGTTGATTGACGGTTGAGAGGCGGGACCAAAGAGCCAGAGCTCAACCCCATAAACACAACTAGGTGAGTACAACTAGGTGAGTACACACACACACACACACACAATGTCAGTTAGCCTAAATTCTCCAATATTCATTCATAAAACTGCCTCACGGGACTGCAACCTTATCAAACAAAGCTGTCAGGTATTTCTAACTGTCAACACAATTAACAACTTAACATATCAATCATTGCAACTGTTGATAAATAGACACTAACTAACCTTGCTATGAGGTATAAATACAAGTGCCAAATTTGATTCAGAAGGCAACTCCAGCGTGGCCTAGTCGGATAGAACAAGTTCCTAATCCGGATAGATCTGCGTTCGAGCCTGTCGGAACGGTTGCAAGTACAGGGCACAGATTTCTCTGTGTGTCCCCTCCTGTAGGAGCATCAGTTTCGATAGATTCTCTGGATAGCCGAAGATTGATTGACCGACTCCTTGGAATGTGGGGAAGGGTTGAAGTCCGGGGGGCCACGGACTTCACCTGGATCCACTGACCTCGGGCAGGTCTTTCAATCCACCTGGATTTCAGGTGGGGAGAAGGGAGGCAATTTGGGTCGACACAAATAGCTTCCTGGACCCAAAACCCCTTGGATACACGGACACGGACACTCACACGGACACTCATGGACTAACTCAGGTTAGGTTACATTTCTTAGGTTGGTTGGTTACGTTGGTTAGGTTAGGTTGCTCAGGTTAGGTTACATTGCTTAGGTTGGTTGGTTACGTTGGTTAGGTTGGTTGGTTGGTTAGGTTGGTTGGTTAGGTTGGTTGGTTAGGTTGCTTGGTTAGGTTAGATAGCTTACGTTGGTTAGGTTGGTTGGTTAGGTTCCTTGGTTAGGTTGGTTGGTTAGGTTGGTTGGATATGTTGGTTAGATAATAAGAAGGAGTTGATAATATAATAAGGTTGTATAATAATAATATAATATATAATAATATAATAATATAATAATAATATAATATAATATATAATAATAATAATAATATATATAATAATAATATAATAATAATAATAATAATATAATAACATAATTAGGTTGGTTAGGTTGGTTAGGTTGCTCAGGTTAGGTTGCTCAGGTTAGGTTGCTCAGGTTAGGTTTGCTCAGGTTAGGTTGCTCAGGTTAGGTTGCTCAGGTTAGGTTGGCTCAGGTTAGGTTGCTCAGGTTAGGTTGCTCAGGTTGGGTTGCTCAGGTTGGGTTGGTTAGGTTAGGTTGCTCAGGTTAGGTTGGTTAGGTTTGGTTAGTGTTAGGTTGGTTAGGTTAGGTTGGTTTTTAGTTAGGTTGCTCAGGTTAGGTTGCTCAGGTTAGGTTGCTCAGGTTAGGTTGCTCAGGTTGGGTGGCTCAGGTTAGGTTGCTCAGGTTAGGTTGCTCAGGTTAGGTTGCTCAGGTTAGGTTGCTCAGGTTAGGTTGCTCAGGTTAGGTTTTCTCAGGTTAGGTTGCTCAGGTTAGGTTAGATAGCTTAGTTGGTTGGTTAGGTTAGATAGCTTAGGTTGGTTGGTTAGGTTAGATAGCTTAGGTTGGTTGGTTAGGTTGCTCAGGTTAGGTTGCTCA
>NW_025559984.1:12500-37500 GCF_020424385.1 Procambarus clarkii
CAGTCCGCCCAGCCCTCTCTTTCTTGCTTAATCTTTGTCACCTGATCGTAGAATTCTATCAAGCCTGTAAGGCAAGATTTACCCTCCCTGAATCCATGTTGATGGGTTGTCACGAAGTCTCTTCTCTACAGATGTGTTACCAGGTTTTTTCCCACGATCTTCTCCATCACCTTGCATGGTATACAAGTCAAGGACACTGGCCTGTATGTGTGTGTGTGTGTGTGTGTGTGTGTGTGTGTGTGTGTGTATAGGTGTGTTTATGTTTGCACACATGTGCCTCCATACATGTCTTTCCGCACGTGCCTCTCGCTACACATACCTGGGCCTTTGAGTCAGTCTCTCATCTCTGCCACTGTCACATATATAGATCACACACATACAGACCCCATACACCTTCACAAACCCCCATACACACGTATACACCCCATACACCGTATACACTCATACCCATGGGGGTGTATCAAGTACCACACACACACACGCCAATTAAAAATAAAACAAACTATCGGGATGCCTGAGACGCAAGTTCAAACCCTTAGACAAGCTCAAGCATCTTAGACACAATGGCATCACCTAGGCAACAGAGGAGAATAAACGTGAGAACTGCTCCCAGACGATCCCAACGCCACGAGATGAACGCCCAGAGAAGCAGCATCCACCAGATACAGACACTTAATGAAGGGCTTTGTATTATTAAACCCGGGTTGTGGTATCATTATGACTTTCTCTATTAAATAATGTACTGAAATTTGGTGTAAAGTGATGTCCATTATTTATATATAATCTTTCATGAGTCAAGTTGTTGATTTGGTTTGACTCCGGACATTAAGTTGGTACGTAAGCCCTGACTCTGATGTCAACATGTGTCTGGGTATTGCCCTACCCAGGTGATGGGCACTAGGTGCCCCTACCCAGGTGATGGGCACTAGGTACCCCCTACCCAGGTGATGGGCACTAGGTACCCCCTACCCAGGTGATGGGCACTAGGTACCCCCTACCCAGGTGATGGGCACTAGGTACCCCCTACCCAGGTGATGGGCACTAGGTACCCCCTACCCAGGTGATGGGCACTAGGTACCCCCTACCCAGGTGATGGGCACTAGGTACCCCCTACCCAGGTGATGGGCACTAGGTACCCCCTACCCAGGTGATGGGCACTAGGTGCCCTACCCAGACCACGGTTCCCCGCCAGTCCGCTAAAACGCAGGATTACCCTCAGATAGTTATACGCAAATGATTTAGATTATAAATTTCAAAATGCGACCGAATCCCAGACTTTGACAGGGAAAAGTAGAGCAATTACCCACTCTGCCAAGAGACGTCACATTGACAATATGACAGCATGTGGGCCCCTAGTATTGTGGGGCCCCCCTCCCTGGTATCACTGGTCAATGTGTCAATACGTTATGACTAGAGAGATGGTAGGGAACCCTAAAATATATAGTATGATAAAGGTAAATCCCCATTTACCCTCAAGAGAGAGAGAGAGAGAGAGAGAGAGAGAGAGAGAGAGAGAGAGAGAGAGAGAGAGAGAGAGAGAGAGAGAGAGAAGTGAGAGAAAACGTTTAAACTTTTAATTTCAAGTTTTAACTTAATTGCTGACTTCACCATTCTCCTTCTTAGTCCCACACTTCTGTGTCCCTTCCTCTCTATCCATCCATCCATCCCTCCCTCCCTCCTGCATCCCTCCACTCCCCTCTCCCTCCCTCCACTCCCCCTCCCTCCACTCCCCCTTCCCTCCTCGCTACCAAAACCTTAATGTTTATATCCAGTGTCTCAGGAATACTGTCACCTGGACCACCTACACACTTGAGACAACATTTGCATGTTTGCGGTGAGGGTTGAGCTTCAGCTGTTGGCTTCCGCTTCTCTGGTGAAGAATTACGAAGAATTAGAGGCACCAACGCGCACGTGGTCTTCCAACAGCAGTTTTGTCCTGGTCTAATATTTCCCGTACAACACTAAACTCTCCCGAGTCAACACTTGGCCACGGACAGCAGTAGCGGCGTCTTCTGCCCTGGTGTCTCGCACACAACTCAATCATAACTTCACTACACTTTTAGGACGTTGTCAGACAGGAATTGAATAATTCAGGTACCTGCACCCTTTAAAACATTATATCTGAACTGTACACACTCAGACATTAACTATACAACATCCAGTCTCAGTAAATCACTTTGACGAAAACACTTGTTTCTTGTATCTATCAGAAAAAAATCAGATAAACCGTATTTCCGTCACACGCACCTCAGTACTCACCTTTTTTTCCTCTTTGTTTATAAAAGAATGATATCTTCAATAAAACAATAGACACAAACATGATTCCTGATAAATAGATCACACAGAACCTACCAGGAGCACCAAGTTACACTGAACAACATCACACAGAACCTGCCAGGAGCACCAAGTTACACTGAACAACATCACACTGAACCTGCCAGGAGCACCAAGTTACACTGAACAACATCACACAGAACCTACCAGGAGCACCAAGTTACACTGAACAGCATCACACAGAACCTACCAGGAGCACCAAGTTACACTGAACAACATCACACAGAACCTACCAGGAGCACCAAGTTACACTGAACAACATCACACAGAACCTACCAGGAGCACCAAGTTACACTGAACAGCATCACACAGAACCTACCAGGAGCACCAAGTTACACTGAACAACATCACACAGAACCTACCAGGAGCACCAAGTTACACTGAACAGCATCACACAGAACCTACCAGGAGCACCAAGTTACACTGAACAACATCACACAGAACCTGCCAGGCGCACCAAGTTACACTGAACAACATCACACAGAACCTACCAGGAGCACCAAGTTACACTGAACACCATCACACAGAACCTACCAGGAGCACCAAGTTACACTGAACACCATCACACAGAACCTACCAGGAGCACCAAGTTACACTGAACAACATCACACAGAACCTACCAGGAGCACCAAGTTACACTGAACAACATCACACAGAACCTACCAGGAGCACCAAGTTACACTGAGCAACATCACACAGAACCTACCAGGAGCACCAAGTTACACTGAACAACATCACACAGAACCTACCAGGAGCACCAAGTTACACTGAGCAACATCACACAGAACCTACCAGGAGCACCAAGTTACACTGAACAACATCACACAGAACCTACCAGGAGCACCAAGTTACACTGAGCAACATCACACAGAACCTACCAGGCGCACCAAGTTACACTGAACAACATCACACTGAACCTACCAGGAGCACCAAGTTACACTGAGCAACATCACACAGAACCTACCAGGAGCACCAAGTTACACTGAACAACATCACACTGAACCTACCAGAAGCACCAAGTTACACTGAACAACATCAAAATGATCTGAGCAAAACATGACAATAATCAAGTACACGAACCTGAGTAGCAGAGCTGCTAACAGTTAGACACACACACAAACAAGACAACCAGGCAGTTAGACAACACTCTCGCTCTAACAAGCTCAGCAAGGCACAAAATATTAGAAATGCTCACAAATCCCCGGCACCACAAGTCACTTATTATAGAAGATAAAGTACGGGAAACACTCACAATAAATAACATAACACTGGAAATAATAATATTCTTTATCATAATAATAATAAAAATAATAATAATTGAGTTACAAGAAAGTACAAGGACGTTGTGAGATTACATAATATGGGTATTTTTCAGTCTTGTAAAGCCACTAACACACAAAGCGTTTCGGGGCAGAAATGAACAATTTCCATCACAAAAACTACAACACAATGCACTCGCAAAACATCAAATCTCCTACACCCAAGAAACAATAGAAAACCCCACTACACCTTATCCATCACTCCAGGATCTGTGTCCTTACCTTATCCATCACTCCACACTGTCCTCTGATCCATTATCATCAAAGGACTATATATCAACAGTCTCTCTCCTAATTTAAATGTTCATATTCTCCCCAGAGGCTCTTAACTCTCAAGGACCAACCACGCGTTCATCTTTTGTCAACATTAAGAGGCTTCCCCACTCACAGGTTGAAGTGTTTCCTGCTCGCACCAGTTGAGCAGCTCCTCGGTAGACTCTTCTAAGTCAACCTCCACTCCAGTTACAGCCTCGACCCTTTCGCTTAATTTTAATTTAGCGTCTCTGTCCTTCATACTGTCTAATAAATGACCAAGGTTTGTTTCTTTGGGGATACCAGCTACCTTATACACTCTCCTTATCCCGTGGGCCAGACCTGTACAGACCTGTACAAGGGAGCCGGTCGGCCGAGCGGACAGCACGCTGGACTTGTGATCCTGTGGTCCTGGATTCGATCCCAGGACCACAGGATCACCCGTCCTCACACTAGGCCCGTCCTCACACTAGGCCCGTCCTCACACTAGGCTGGTTAAAGCAGCGGCCGTCCTCCGCAGACGCATTCATCAATGTTAACACACTGTGTATTAAACATTAGTTTGTTCTCATGTATAAATTAATATTTTTATACATACAGATTCTATGTATAGTTAAGCGTAGGTTAGGTTAGGTGTTTAGGTTCTGTTGACGATTATTTGTATTTGTAGTTCGTGGGTGAAGCATTTATAGAATTGTGGTTCCAACAGAGGACGTGAGCGAAGCACTTGTTCCGGAAGTGTTCGGATATCATCAGTTGTGAGTCGTGTGTAAACCGCTTCTCATTCATAAACAGCGGGTTTGGCTGCTGGATTAACGAGGTTGGATCTTTGTATGCGAGGATGGGCTGCTCTGAGTGGGGGTCGTGAGCGTGAGCATTCGAAGCTTGAAATGAAGCCCTGAGCCTCCATACGTCTGTGGGGGCAAGTCGCAGCTCGTCCTTGTCAACAAAGGCTAATACTAATTATTCTATCTGTCAAGCCCGCCTATTTACGAACGTAAATCACTTTACACACGACTCACAACAGATGACGTTCGACATTTCGAGCCAACGAACGTCCGAACAGAAAACAACAATACTTTTTTGCCGTTTTCTATCCAAATCTCACCTGTAAATACTTCACCCAATAATTTCCAACACCACTTAAACACCATAACGGAACCTAACCCAGACTTAACCATATACCAAGTGTTAATATATAACAATATAAATTTATATTTGCGAAAACGTCGATTTTTGAGTACTCAGATACGGTAAAAATAATATATGAGTCTTTGAGGTGGGCAGCCGCCACCTTGAGCCACCACTGCCTGGGGCCGGGCGGTCAGTGCAGTGAGTCTATGTATGGTAAGTGCTGTGATGTGGTGCGTGTGACGGATATACGGGAAGTTTATCTGAACAGTTTCACCGCATCTGATAGATACAAGTGTTTTCGTCAAAGTGATTTACTGAGACTGGATGTTGTATAGTTAATGTCTGAGTGTGTACAGTTCAGATATAATGTTTTAAAGGGTGCAGGTACCTGAATTATTCAATTCCTGTCTGACAACGTCCTAAAAGTGTAGTGAAGTTATGATTGAGTTGTGTGCGAGACACCAGTGCAGAAGACGCCGCTACTGCTGTCCGTGGCCAAGTGTTGACTCGGGATAGTTTAGTGTTGTACGGGAAATATTAGACCAGGACAAAACTGCTGATGGAAGACCACGTGCGCGATGGTGCCTCTTAATTCTTCGTGCAGTGTTTCTCGTCTTGTGGCGAAATATTACGTCGTCTCGCTAAATGTGTTTGCGAGCGTGACGTCAGCAGTGTGGCGCCAACCACTGGGCCCCGCCTCACCTCCCTGGACGAGGTACACCAGCGCTCTCCTCCTTCAAGACAAGATACACCAGGGTTTCCTCCTCCAAGACAAGATACACCAGCGTCTCCTCCTCCAAGACAAGGTTAGTAACACCTCGATGCTCAAGCGTGACATTTACCTGCGCACCTTACATATATGGATTAAAATATGACTAGTCATGCGGTATATGAGGATTGTAATGTATGTAAACAAGACCAAAAGGATATAAATAATAGTTTTCTTGCCATTTCAGGTAAAACCTTTTTAGCTCATCGTGTGACAGGAATCCACCAAGTTTTAAGGTACGTAACAATTTCCTTTCTGTTTCCATTGTTGCCATATTATGACGTCTAGTAATTCATCCCAACTTAAGAAAAGTTGGTTAACAAAGTCACTTCATAGACGAAGTATTAAATTTTAAAAGTATATTGGGTAGAATTAGGCAGGTGCTGTGTCGTCGAGGAGGACCTTCCGGGTGACAAGGTCAGCAGGGACACAATGTCTCTGGTCACTTGGGTAAGTGGAAGCTGGGACCTTCCGGGTGACAAGGTCAGCAGGGACACAATGTCTCTGGTCCCTGGTGTAAGTGGAAGCTGGGACCTTCCGGGTGACAAGGTCAGCAGGGACACAATGTCTCTGGTCCCTGGTGTAAGTGGAAGCTGGGACCTTCCGGGTGACAAGATCAGCAGGGACACAATGTCTGGTCCCTGGTGTAAGTGGAAGCTGGGACCTTCCGGGTCACAAGGTCAGCAGGGACACAATGTCTGGTCCCTGGTGTAAGTGGAAGCTGGGACCTTCCGGGTGACAAGGTCAGCAGGGACACAATGTCTCTGGTCCCTGGTGTAAGTGGAAGCTGGGACCTTCCGGGTGACAAGGTCAGCAGGGACACAATGTCTGGTCCCTGGTGTAAGTGGAAGCTGGGACCTTCCGGGTGACAAGGTCAGCAGGGACACAATGTCTGGTCCCTGGTGTAAGTGGAAGCTGGGACCTTCCGGGTCACAAGGTCAGCAGGGACACAATGTCTGGTCCCTGGTGTAAATGGAAGCTGGGACCTTCCGGGTGACAAGGTCAGCAGGGACACAATGTCTCTGGTCCCGGATGTAAGTGGAAGCTGGGACCTTCCGGGTGACAAGGTCAGCAGGGACACAAAGTCTGGTCCCTGGTGTAAGTGGAAGCTGGGACCCTCCGGGTGACAAGGTCAGCAGGGACACAATGTCTGGTCCCTGGTGTAAGTGGAAGCTGGGACCTTCCGGGTGACAAGGTCAGCAGGGACACAATGTCTGGTCCCTGGTGTAAGTGGAAGCTGGGACCTTCCGGGTGACAAGGTCAGCAGGGACACAATGTCTGGTCCCTGGTGTAAGTGGAAGCTGGGACCTTCCGGGTCACAAGGTCAGCAGGGACACAATGTCTGGTCCCTGGTGTAAGTGGAGGCTGGGTCTATGTGGGGAAAGTGGTCGCCAAGCGTCGAGTCTCTTGACTCATAGTTGTAATGGGGTAAAAACTGGCCTTGGATGATCAATTCCTGGGGGGTATCTGGAGGTTATCTGGAGGTTATCTGGAGGTTATCTGGAGGTTATCTGGAGATGGTTTCAGGGCTTTAGTGTCCCCGCGGCCCGGTCCTCAACCAGGCCTCCACCCCCAGGAAGCAGCCCGTGACAGCTGACTAACACCCAGGTACCTATTTACTGCTAGGTAACAGGGGGCATAGGGTGAAAGAAACTCTGCCCATTGTTTCTCGCCGGCGCCTGGGATCGAACCCAGGACCACAGGATCACAAGTCCAGTGTTCTGTCCGGTCGGCCGACCGGCTTCTAGTCCTGTGTCGTGGGTGTGTGGGGGCGCACTTGCCGGCTGAGGTACGTCTTGTAAGTGTTGTCAAGCTGCCTAGCTAGCCAGAAGTAAGCTGGCCGGTCAGTTTTCATGGAGAACTGAGCCGGATGTCAGTGTAGTAGGTGAAGGCAGGTCCAACACAGACATCAAGGTAAGTCCCTGTTGACCGACCACCTGTTTAATGTGTTTGCTCTGTCAGGTGTATGAATTAGTGTCAAACAAGTGACTTTGTTATAACCTAAGTAAACAGCTGTCAACGTGTTCCCAGAGACACATAATGTGGCACAATGGATAAATTCAAATAACTGTGTAACATAAAATGGGCGGCAATTATGTACACTGACGGAGGTGTTGCAGAGTGCCACGCACTCTGGGGGTCCCATAGTGTCTGCAGGGGCCGACAGTGTGGCACGCACTCTGGGGGTCCCAGTGTCTGCAGGGGCCGACAGTGTGGCACGCACTCTGGGGGTCCCAGTGTCTGCAGGGGCCGACAGTGTGGCACGCACTCTGGGGGTCCCATAGTGTCTGCAGGGGCCGACAGTGTGGCACGCACTCTGGGGGTCCCAGTGTCTGCAGGGGCCGACAGTGTGGCACGCACTCTGGGGGTCCCAGTGTCTGCAGGGGCCGACAGTGTGGCACGCACTCTGGGGGTCCCAGTGTCTGCAGGGGCCGACAGTGTGGCACGCACTCTGGGGGTCCCAGTGTCTGCAGGGGCCGACAGTGTGGCACGCACTAGGGTTTTCAGGCGAATTTGGGGAGTCACAGATTTAGAATTAGGGAATTCTTATAATGAAAAATAATGTCATACGAGTTTGCTAAAGTTCTTATAAGAAAAATAATTTCCGAGACTTAGAAGTTTGTTAAGGCCTTATGGGAGAAATTCAAATAACATGTGTAGCACTTTAGGGCTTCCAGGAGAACTCTACGGACATATTTTACATGTTTTCAACTTACAAAATCGTCTATGTAAGCCTTAGTTATTCATATAAATTTAGAAAAGCACCTGTGTAAGTCATTGTTTTCAGGGTTTCGTACATCACACCCCCCTCCCTCCCCCCCTTACCTCGCAATCTGTCGCCTCACCTGTGTTTACTTTACGCCCGGTCAGCCAGACCTCTTATCTTATGTTATCTTCTCATAATATCTGGACCGTCCCTCCTCTCTCTCTCTCTCTCTCCTTTCATTCAGTTCAACTATTTTCCAACATCGTATGTTTGCTCCTTTTCATTAAGCAAGTCAGTATGTTTGCTCCTTTTCATTAAGCAAGTCAGTTTTACACAAATAAATCATGTTAGTAAGCAAGTTCTAGCTCACGTTCCCCACCTTAGTCCCCTGTCGTATAAAGAATACTATCATTCCAAAATTTAAAAATAATCATATTTCAAATGTTGTTCAATACAGTAATTTAGTTACCAAGCTCCAGCTCTTGTCCTCCGCCTTAGCTCTCTCTCGTATCTTCGTTAGTATCAGTCCAATTTCCCTGAAATTTCTACCCTCTGTATTTCAGACATAGTTTAGTAAATGCAAACAATTATCAAACTCTAGCTCTTGTCCCCAGCTTAGTTCATTTGTACAAAATCATTAGTAACAGTCCAAATTCCCTGAGATTTTTAGCCTCTGTATTTCAGACACCATAAATAAGATCAAAACAGTTACCAAGCTCCAGCTCTTGTCCTCCGCCTTAGTTCTCTTTCATATCTTTGTAAATAAACCACCAATTTCCCTGAAATTTCTACCCTCTGTATTTCAGACACCGTAAATAAAATCAAGTCAGTTATCGAGCTCCAGCTCTCGTCCCCGCCTTAATTCTCTTTCGTATCTTTGTAAATAACCCATCAATTTCCCTAAAATTAAAAGCAGACATACTTCAAAGTTAGTAAATAAAATCAAGTCAGTTATCGAGCTCCAGCTCTCGTCCCCCACCCTCTTCCACCCTCAAGTCTTTGTAAATAAACCATCAATTTCCCTGAAATTTTTTACCCTCTGTATTTCAGACATAGTAAATATGAAGTAAACAATTATAAAACTAGCTCTTGTCCTCTGTCCAAGCTCACTTTTGTAAAATCATTACTCTCAGTCCAAATCACCCAACTACATTTTCAGACATAGTAAATAAAAACCAGTTCAGTTATCAAGTTTCAACTCTTGTGCCCCAGCTTAGTTCATTTGTGCAAGTTCTTTATTTTCCAACTAAATCACCCTGAGATTTAAGATCACCTTATTTTCTAACGTAGTAAAATTAATCTGGACATTAACCAAGCTCCATTTCCTCAGCCTTAGATCATCAGACATAAATATATTCGATCAAGTCCCTCTCCAGCCTATCTGTTTATCTGAGTAATTACTTTACCCTTCTCATCCCCAACGTATCAATCCCCAACGTATCCAAACCTTCAATAATCGTACTGTATTTGCATATTTTCTCTATATTCACTGTGTTCTTCGTATTCTCATCCGTGTTCACTCCATGTTCTTCAAATGTTCACAGTCCCATTCAGTTCATATTTTCACAAGTATCTCCATTTTTTTCTATAATCGTTCTCTTAGTCTCATTACTTTCTCTACAAATTCTAGTCATATTTTCTATGTTTTCATGTTCATCACATGTTCTCTTTACAACTTTTATACTCAATATTCATGCTAACTTCCATATGTTGTGTTCTTTGTCAATATTCATGTTCCTCTACAAGTTCATATTCCCAGCATGTTCACTGTATTCATCAACTTTTCTTACATATGTTCTTTGCCATGTTCCCCATATGTTCTCTGGGTTTTCCCCTTACATGTTATTTAACGTTCCTTAACTAAAAAAATCTTTCGCCAATCAACTAAAACATAGTCACTTTCGTCATTTCTCAACTAAACCTATTATCCAGTCAACTAAAAATAGTCTGAAATAGCCTCGTTCAACACTGTTCTTAACTAAAACAACCTTTCTCTTAGCTAAAAATTGTCAAAGGAAACTTTTTTCAGCACTTTCTTAACAGGCGCTATGTTTCATCAAGAAAAATTGTCAAAGGAAACTTTCCAAAACTGTTCATAACTAGCTTTTATCCATCGTCAATCAACTAAAAATAATAACTTTCATCATTTCTTAACTAAACTTATTCCCCAGTCATCAGAAATTAACCGTGTTCATCATGTTTCATTGTCATTTCATAACTAAAATTATCTGCCAATCATCAGAAAAAGTCACTTTCATCATTTCTTAACTAAACTTATTCCCCAGTCATCAGAAAATAACCGTGTTCTTCATGTTTCATTGTCATTTCTTATCTAAAATTATCTGCCAATCATCAGAAAAAGTCACTTTCATCATTTCTTAACTAAACTTATTCCCCAGTCATCAGAAAATAACCGTGTTCTTCATGTTTCATTGTCATTTCTTATCTAAAATTATCCGCCAATCATCAGAAAAAGTCATGTTCATCATGTTTTGGCTTTTGCTCAACTAAAAGTATTCATCGGTCAACTAAAAATAGTTACTTCATCATGTTTCCTTGTCATTTCTTAACTGAAATATCACTTCTCTCATCTGAAAATAGTCAGGAATAACCTCATTCAACACCGTTCTTAACTAAAACAGCCTTTCGCTTAGCTAAAAATTGTCAAAGGATTCTTTTCAGCACTGTTCATAACTAACTTTATCCATCGTCAAGTAAGAAAATATAGTCAAAGATATCTATCATCGTCGTTCTTAACTGACATTTATACTTTGTGGAGCACTAAAATAGTCAAATGTAACTTTTTCAGCACTTTCGTAACTAAAATTATATGTCGCTAAGTAAGAAAAATAGTCAAAGGTGCTCTCCGTTACACCAAAGTTACTCTTCGAGAAATCAAAGACACTCTTCAATACATCAAGGACTTACTCAAAGACACCAAAGTTACACTCTAAGACATCCTTCGAGACATCAAAGACATCCTTTAAGACTTCAAGGGCACTCTTCGAGATATCAAAAGACACTCTCAAACACTCAAATTTACTCGCATCCTCAAAGTTATTCTCAGAGTCATCAAAAAGTTAATCTCAGTCATCAAAATGCTATTCTCTAAGTAGCCTTTCGTTCATCAGAGAAACTTTCTAAGACATCTTCGTTCATTAAAGTTAATCTCAGAGGCATAAACGTTATTCTTGGAGCTATCAAAATTAATCTCTAAAACAACAAAAGTTAATCTCTGTCATCAAAGTTAATCTGCAAGATATCTTCGAGACATCAAAGTTACTTTTCATTACATCAAAGATGCATTCAAATACTACCCATGTTCTCAGAAGTCATTCTCTAAGCCATCAATGTTCTTCTCTAATACATAAAGTTATTCTCTATGTCATCAAAAATTTATTCTCTGAGCTAACAAAATACTACTCATGTTCACAAAGACATTCTCCAATTCATCAAAGTGGTTTCAAAGACATCAAAGTTAATCTCAGAGTTATCCAAAGACATTCTCAAAGTCATCTAAAGTTATTCTCTAAGACATCAAAGTTATTCTAAGAGTTATCAAAAGTTATTCTCAGTCATGATATGTTATTCTCTAAGTAACCTTTCGTTCATCAGAGAAGCTTTCTAAGACATCTTCGTTCATCAATGTTGATCTCTAAGTCACCTTTGTTCATCAAAGAAACTCTCCTTCTTCCATCAAGTTACACTTTAAGACAACATTGTTGTTCTCTAAGACATCTTCAGGCATAAAATTTCTCCCCAAATGTAACTAGTTCAGCTTTTCATATCAAACTTACACTTCTGTTAAATATATTTTCTTAGACATTTTACCTTTTAAACTGTTCTCTGAACTACACTGTTCAAACCTACGTAACCTATCCTCTCCACCCAATGTTACTTAGTTAACGTAACGTTCCTAAACCTAACTTTACCTATCCTGTCCTAACATAACTTACCTTACCTTACCTACCTTTCCTAACTTAACCTGCTTAACCTATCTTACCTAACTTTACCTATATTACCTTACCATACCTTACCTATCTTACCTGACTTTACCTATCTTACCTAACTTAACCTGCATAACCTAACTTTACCTATGTTACCTTACCTACCTTACCTATCTTACCTAACCTAACCTAACCTAACTTTACCTATGTTACCTTACCTTACCTACCTTTCCTAACTTAACCTGCTTAACCTATCTTACCTAACTTTACCTATGTTACCTTACCTTACCTACCTTTCCTAACTTAACCTGCTTAACCTATCTTACCTAACTTTACCTATATTACCTTACCATACCTTACCTATCTTACCTGACTTTACCTATCTTACCTAACTTAACCTGCATAACCTAACTTTACCTATGTTACCTTACCTACCTTACCTATCTTACCTAACCTAACCTAACCTAACTTTACCTATGTTACCTTACCTTACCTACCTTTCCTAACTTAACCTGCTTAACCTATCTTACCTAACTTTACCTATGTTACCTTACCTTACCTACCTTTCCTAACTTAACCTGCTTAACCTATCTTACCTATCTTTACCTATGTTACATTACCTTACCTACCTTTCCTAACTTAACCTGCATAACCTAACTTTACCTATGTTACCTTACCTTACCTAACTCATATAACTTATCTTACCTATCCTAACGTAACCTAACTTGCTTTACCTAACTTAATCTTACATTCCCAAACTGATGTATCCTAACTTATCTAGTCAAACCAGACATGATCTAACTTAAGTATTCCTTCTTGTCTTTTGTGTTTCGTCAATCATTGTCTCATATTCATTTACTCATTTCATTAGTTAATTTCTCAAATGGTCACTTATGCATTTCAAGTGCTATTTTGTTAGAGATTGGATATTTAAGCATTTCAAAGAATTCTTGTTATATATGGGCATTTACTCATTTCAAGGGATAATTTCTCAAATGGACGTTTTGCATTTCAAGTGTTATTTGTTTAAGATTGGGTATTTAACCATTTCAAAGGATTTTTGTTATATATGGGAACTTACTCGTTTCAAGGGCTAATTTCTCAAATGGTCATTTTTTCAGATCAAGGGTTATTTGTTAAAGTTCATCAAGTTGCTCATAAGTTGTATTTATTATCTTATGTTCTTATTCCCCAACCCCTTAACCTAACCTCTTGTAATCTTAGTGTATTAGTAGGTTCTATCTTATGTTCTTATTCCCCAACCCCTTAACCTAACCTCTTGTAATCTTAGTGTATTTAGTAGGTTCTATCTTATGTTCTTATTCCCCAACCCCTTAACCTAACCTCTTGTATTCTTAGTGTATTTAGTAGGTTCTATCTTATGTTCTTATTCCCCAACCCTTTAACCTAACCTTTCAGATGTAGTTTATTATGTTTTTGACATATTTGTTGAATATATTATCCTTTTCCTAACCTTTCAGATGTAGTTTTGTTTCTCCTTTTTATATTTTTACCCAAACCTTCTTTCCTTCTTTTACTTTGATTCTCCTACTCCTTCTAACCCTCCTTTTCTATCTCTCTCCCTTATTCTCTCTCTTCCTCCCCCTCTCTCTCCCTCATTTGCTCAAATGCTCTCTTGTTTCTCAAATTCAAGTCTTATTGCTCCCATTCTCACACCCTCATTCTCATTCACTTAGTTTTTCTTTTTCTCAATTCAAGTCTTAGTTCCCCCACACTCTCTCTCTCATTCTCTCTTCTTTGGTCCCATTCTCTTCCGCCCCCTCTCTCTCTTACTCCTTGCTCTTCTTTCATGCTCTCACTCCCTTGAGCTCTTGTTTCTCAATTTCAAGTCTTAGTAGATCTGATTCTTTACTATTGTAATTCTATTATTACTAAGATAAAGAACGAACTTATATGTGAAAAACAAAGTAAAAGAAGGAAAGAAAGTTAAGTGGGATGGTGGGTTTGGGTAAAAATATACAAAGGAGAAACAAAACTACATCTGAAAGGTTAGGAAAAGGATAATATATTCAACAAATATGTCAAAAAACACAATAAACTACATCTGAAAGGTTAGGTTAAAGGGTTGGGGAATAAGAACATAAGATAGAACCTACTAAATACACTAAGATTACAAGAGGTTAGGTTAAGGGGTTGGGGAATAAGAACATAAGATAGAACCTACTAAATACACTAAGATTACAAGAGGTTAGGTTAAGGGGTTGGGGAATAAGAACATAAGATAGAACCTACTAATACACTAAGATTACAAGAGGTTAGGTTAAGGGGTTGGGGAATAAGAACATAAGATAATAAATACAACTTATGAGCAACTTGATGAACTTTAACAAATAACCCTTGATCTGAAAAAATGACCATTTGAGAAATTAGCCCTTGAAACGAGTAAGTTCCCATATATAACAAAAATCCTTTGAAATGGTTAAATACCCAATCTTAAACAAATAACACTTGAAATGCAAAACGTCCATTTGAGAAATTATCCCTTGAAATGAGTAAATGCCCATATATAACAAGAATTCTTTGAAATGCTTAAATATCCAATCTCTAACAAAATAGCACTTGAAATGCATAAGTGACCATTTGAGAAATTAACTAATGAAATGAGTAAATGAATATGAGACAATGATTGACGAAACACAAAAGACAAGAAGGAATACTTAAGTTAGATCATGTCTGGTTTGACTAGATAAGTTAGGATACATCAGTTTGGGAATGTAAGATTAAGTTAGGTAAAGCAAGTTAGGTTACGTTAGGATAGGTAAGATAAGTTATATGAGTTAGGTAAGGTAAGGTAACATAGGTAAAGTTAGGTTATGCAGGTTAAGTTAGGAAAGGTAGGTAAGGTAATGTAACATAGGTAAAGATAGGTAAGATAGGTTAAGCAGGTTAAGTTAGGAAAGGTAGGTAAGGTAAGGTAACATAGGTAAAGTTAGGTAAGATAGGTTAAGCAGGTTAAGTTAGGAAAGGTAGGTAAGGTAAGGTAACATAGGTAAAGTTAGGTTAGGTTAGGTTAGGTAAGATAGGTAAGGTAGGTAAGGTAACATAGGTAAAGTTAGGTTATGCAGGTTAAGTTAGGTAAGATAGGTAAAGTCAGGTAAGATAGGTAAGGTATGGTAAGGTAATATAGGTAAAGTTAGGTAAGATAGGTTAAGCAGGTTAAGTTAGGAAAGGTAGGTAAGGTAAGGTAACATAGGTAAAGTTAGGTAAGATAGGTTAAGCAGGTTAAGTTAGGAAAGGTAGGTAAGGTAAGGTAACATAGGTAAAGTTAGGTTAGGTTAGGTTAGGTAAGATAGGTAAGGTAGGTAAGGTAACATAGGTAAAGTTAGGTTATGCAGGTTAAGTTAGGTAAGATAGGTAAAGTCAGGTAAGATAGGTAAGGTATGGTAAGGTAATATAGGTAAAGTTAGGTAAGATAGGTTAAGCAGGTTAAGTTAGGAAAGGTAGGTAAGGTAAGGTAAGTTATGTTAGGACAGGATAGGTAAAGTTAGGTTTAGGAACGTTACGTTAACTAAGTAACATTGGGTGGAGAGGATAGGTTACGTAGGTTTGAACAGTGTAGTTCAGAGAACAGTTTAAAAGGTAAAATGTCTAAGAAAATATATTTAACAGAAGTGTAAGTTTGATATGAAAAGCTGAACTAGTTACATTTGGGGAGAAATTTTATGCCTGAAGATGTCTTAGAGAACAACAATGTTGTCTTAAAGTGTAACTTGATGGAAGAAGGAGAGTTTCTTTGATGAACAAAGGTGACTTAGAGATCAACATTGATGAACGAAGATGTCTTAGAAAGCTTCTCTGATGAACGAAAGGTTACTTAGAGAATAACATATCATGACTGAGAATAACTTTTGATAACTCTTAGAATAACTTTGATGTCTTAGAGAATAACTTTAGATGACTTTGAGAATGTCTTTGGATAACTCTGAGATTAACTTTGATGTCTTTGAAACCACTTTGATGAATTGGAGAATGTCTTTGTGAACATGAGTAGTATTTTGTTAGCTCAGAGAATAAATTTTTGATGACATAGAGAATAACTTTATGTATTAGAGAAGAACATTGATGGCTTAGAGAATGACTTCTGAGAACATGGGTAGTATTTGAATGCATCTTTGATGTAATGAAAAGTAACTTTGATGTCTCGAAGATATCTTGCAGATTAACTTTGATGACAGAGATTAACTTTTGTTGTTTTAGAGATTAATTTTGATAGCTCCAAGAATAACGTTTATGCCTCTGAGATTAACTTTAATGAACGAAGATGTCTTAGAAAGTTTCTCTGATGAACGAAAGGCTACTTAGAGAATAGCATTTTGATGACTGAGATTAACTTTTTGATGACTCTGAGAATAACTTTGAGGATGCGAGTAAATTTGAGTGTTTGAGAGTGTCTTTTGATATCTCGAAGAGTGCCCTTGAAGTCTTAAAGGATGTCTTTGATGTCTCGAAGGATGTCTTAGAGTGTAACTTTGGTGTCTTTGAGTAAGTCCTTGATGTATTGAAGAGTGTCTTTGATTTCTCGAAGAGTAACTTTGGTGTAACGGAGAGCACCTTTGACTATTTTTCTTACTTAGCGACATATAATTTTAGTTACGAAAGTGCTGAAAAAGTTACATTTGACTATTTTAGTGCTCCACAAAGTATAAATGTCAGTTAAGAACGACGATGATAGATATCTTTGACTATATTTTCTTACTTGACGATGGATAAAGTTAGTTATGAACAGTGCTGAAAAGAATCCTTTGACAATTTTTAGCTAAGCGAAAGGCTGTTTTAGTTAAGAACGGTGTTGAATGAGGTTATTCCTGACTATTTTCAGATGAGAGAAGTGATATTTCAGTTAAGAAATGACAAGGAAACATGATGAAGTAACTATTTTTAGTTGACCGATGAATACTTTTAGTTGAGCAAAAGCCAAAACATGATGAACATGACTTTTTCTGATGATTGGCGGATAATTTTAGATAAGAAATGACAATGAAACATGAAGAACACGGTTATTTTCTGATGACTGGGGAATAAGTTTAGTTAAGAAATGATGAAAGTGACTTTTTCTGATGATTGGCAGATAATTTTAGATAAGAAATGACAATGAAACATGAAGAACACGGTTATTTTCTGATGACTGGGGAATAAGTTTAGTTAAGAAATGATGAAAGTGACTTTTTCTGATGATTGGCAGATAATTTTAGTTATGAAATGACAATGAAACATGATGAACACGGTTAATTTCTGATGACTGGGGAATAAGTTTAGTTAAGAAATGATGAAAGTTATTATTTTTAGTTGATTGACGATGGATAAAAGCTAGTTATGAACAGTTTTGGAAAGTTTCCTTTGACAATTTTTCTTGATGAAACATAGCGCCTGTTAAGAAAGTGCTGAAAAAAGTTTCCTTTGACAATTTTTAGCTAAGAGAAAGGTTGTTTTAGTTAAGAACAGTGTTGAACGAGGCTATTTCAGACTATATTTAGTTGACTGGATAATAGGTTTAGTTGAGAAATGACGAAAGTGACTATGTTTTAGTTGATTGGCGAAAGATTTTTTTAGTTAAGGAACGTTAAATAACATGTAAGGGGAAAACCCAGAGAACATATGGGGAACATGGCAAAGAACATATGTAAGAAAAGTTGATGAATACAGTGAACATGCTGGGAATATGAACTTGTAGAGGAACATGAATATTGACAAAGAACACAACATATGGAAGTTAGCATGAATATTGAGTATAAAAGTTGTAAAGAGAACATGTGATGAACATGAAAACATAGAAAATATGACTAGAATTTGTAGAGAAAGTAATGAGACTAAGAGAACGATTATAGAAAAAAATGGAGATACTTGTGAAAATATGAACTGAATGGGACTGTGAACATTTGAAGAACATGGAGTGAACACGGATGAGAATACGAAGAACACAGTGAATATAGAGAAAATATGCAAATACAGTACGATTATTGAAGGTTTGGATACGTTGGGGATTGATACGTTGGGGATGAGAAGGGTAAAGTAATTACTCAGATAAACAGATAGGCTGGAGAGGGACTTGATCGAATATATTTATGTCTGATGATCTAAGGCTGAGGAAATGGAGCTTGGTTAATGTCCAGATTAATTTTACTACGTTAGAAAATAAGGTGATCTTAAATCTCAGGGTGATTTAGTTGGAAAATAAAGAACTTGCACAAATGAACTAAGCTGGGGCACAAGAGTTGAAACTTGATAACTGAACTGGTTTTTATTTACTATGTCTGAAAATGTAGTTGGGTGATTTGGACTGAGAGTAATGATTTTACAAAAGTGAGCTTGGACAGAGGACAAGAGCTAGTTTTATAATTGTTTACTTCATATTTACTATGTCTGAAATACAGAGGGTAAAAAATTTCAGGGAAATTGATGGTTTATTTACAAAGACTTGAGGGTGGAAGAGGGTGGGGGACGAGAGCTGGAGCTCGATAACTGACTTGATTTTATTTACTAACTTTGAAGTATGTCTGCTTTTAATTTTAGGGAAATTGATGGGTTATTTACAAAGATACGAAAGAGAATTAAGGCGGGGACGAGAGCTGGAGCTCGATAACTGACTTGATTTTATTTACGGTGTCTGAAATACAGAGGGTAGAAATTTCAGGGAAATTGGTGGTTTATTTACAAAGATATGAAAGAGAACTAAGGCGGAGGACAAGAGCTGGAGCTTGGTAACTGTTTTGATCTTATTTATGGTGTCTGAAATACAGAGGCTAAAAATCTCAGGGAATTTGGACTGTTACTAATGATTTTGTACAAATGAACTAAGCTGGGGACAAGAGCTAGAGTTTGATAATTGTTTGCATTTACTAAACTATGTCTGAAATACAGAGGGTAGAAATTTCAGGGAAATTGGACTGATACTAACGAAGATACGAGAGAGAGCTAAGGCGGAGGACAAGAGCTGGAGCTTGGTAACTAAATTACTGTATTGAACAACATTTGAAATATGATTATTTTTAAATTTTGGAATGATAGTATTCTTTATACGACAGGGGACTAAGGTGGGGAACGTGAGCTAGAACTTGCTTACTAACATGATTTATTTGTGTAAAACTGACTTGCTTAATGAAAAGGAGCAAACATACTGACTTGCTTAATGAAAAGGAGCAAACATACGATGTTGGAAAATAGTTGAACTGAATGAAAGGAGAGAGAGAGAGAGAGAGGAGGGACGGTCCAGATATTATGAGAAGATAACATAAGATAAGAGGTCTGGCTGACCGGGCGTAAAGTAAACACAGGTGAGGCGACAGATTGCGAGGTAAGGGGGGGAGGGAGGGGGGTGTGATGTACGAAACCCTGAAAACAATGACTTACACAGGTGCTTTTCTAAATTTATATGAATAACTAAGGCTTACATAGACGATTTTGTAAGTTGAAAACATGTAAAATATGTCCGTAGAGTTCTCCTGGAAGCCCTAAAGTGCTACACATGTTATTTGAATTTCTCCCATAAGGCCTTAACAAACTTCTAAGTCTCGGAAATTATTTTTCTTATAAGAACTTTAGCAAACTCGTATGACATTATTTTTCATTATAAGAATTCCCTAATTCTAAATCTGTGACTCCCCAAATTCGCCTGAAAACCCTTGGGGCGCACAGGGGATATTTGACCTGAAACCCTTGGGGCGCACAGGGGATATTCTAAATTTACCTGAAACCCTTGGGGCGCACAGGGGATTTTTCTCCCAGAAAAAAAAATCCCTGTGTGGAGCCATCCCTACTACTCGCACTCTGGGGGTCCCAGTGTCTGCAGGGGCCGACAGTGTGGCACGCACTCTGGGGGTCCCAGTGTCTGCAGGGGCCGACAGTGTGGCACGCACTCTGGGGGTCCCAGTGTCTGCAGGGGCCGACAGTGTGGCACGCACTCTGGGGCTCCCAGTGTCTGCAGGGGCCGACAGTGTGGCACGCACTCTGGGGCTCCCAGTGTCTGCAGGGGCCGACAGTGTGGCACGCACTCTGGGGGTCCCAGTGTCTGCAGGGGCCGACAGTGTGGCACGCACTCTGGGGGTCCCAGTGTCTGCAGGGGCCGACAGTGTGGCACGCACTCTGGGGGTCCCAGTGTCTGCAGGGGCCGACAGTGTGGCACGCACTCTGGGGGTCCCAGTGTCTGCAGGGGCCAACAGTGTGGCACGCACTCTGGGGGTCCCAGTGTCTGCAGGGGCCGACAGTGTGGCACGCACTCTGGGGGTCCCAGTGTCTGCAGGGGCCGACAGTGTGGCACGCACTCTGGGGCTCCCAGTGTCTGCAGGGCCGACAGTGTGGCACGCACTCTGGGGGTCCCAGTGTCTGCAGGGGCCGACAGTGTGGCACGCACTCTGGGGGTCCCAGTGTCTGCAGGGGCCGACAGTGTGGCACGCACTCTGGGGGTCCCAGTGTCTGCAGGGGCCGACAGTGTGGCACGCACTCTGGGGGTCCCAGTGTCTGCAGGGGCCGACAGTGTGGCACGCACTCTGGGGGTCCCAGTGTCTGCAGGGGCCGACAGTGTGGCACGCACTCTGGGGGTCCCAGTGTCTGCAGGGGCCGACAGTGTGGCACGCACTCTGGGGGTCCCAGTGTCTGCAGGGGCCGACAGTGTGGCACGCACTCTGGGGGTCCCAGTGTCTGCAGGGGCCGACAGTGTGGCACGCACTCTGGGGGTCCCAGTGTCTGCAGGGGCCGACAGTGTGGCAACGCACTCTGGGGGTCCAAGTGTCTGCAGGGGCCGACAGTGTGGCACGCATCAACCTGATCTATGCCGTTTGAGGCCAGACTCCTCCTAAACATCGTTGGGTCCTACTGTATCGTTGGTCCTACTGTATCGTTGGGTCCTACTGTATCGTTGGACCTACTGTATCGTTGGGTCCTACTGTATCGTTGGTCCTACTGTATCGTTGGTCCTACTGTATCGTTGGGTCCTACTGTATCGTTGGGTCCTACTGTATCGTGGTCCTACTGTATCGTTGGGTCCTACTGTATCGTTGGTCCTACTGTATCGTTGGGTCCTACTGTATCGTGGTCCTACTGTATCGTTGGTCCTACTGTATCGTTGGTCCTACTGTATCGTTGGGTCCTACTGTATCGTTGGTCCTACTGTATCGTTGGGTCCTACTGTATCGTTGGTCCTACTGTATCGTTGGGTCCTACTGTATCGTTGGTCCTACTGTATCGTTGGGTCCTACTGTATTGTAGGTCCTACTGTATCGTTGGGTCCTACTGTATCGTCGGTCCTCCTGTATCATTGGGTCCTATTGTATCGTTGGTCCTACTGTATCGTTGGGTCCTACTGTATCGTTGGGTCCTACTGTATCATTGGGTGCTACTGTATCATTGGGTGCTACTGTATCGTTGGGTGCTACTGTATCGTTGGGTGCTACTGTATCATTGGGTGCTACTGTATCATTGGATGCTACTGTATCATTGGGTGCTACTGTATCGTTGGGTGCTACTGTATCATTGGGTCCTACTGTATCATTGGGTGCTACTGTATCGTTGGGTGCTACTGTATCATTGGGTGCTACTGTATCGTTGGGTGCTACTGTATCGTTGGGTGCTACTGTATCGTTGGGTGCTACTGTATCATTGGGTGCTACTGTATCATTGAGTGCTACTGTATCATTGGGTGCTACTGTATCATTGGGTGCTACTGTATCGTTGGGTGCTACTGTATCGTTGGGTGCTACTGTATCATTGGGTGCTACTGTATCATTGGGTGCTACTGTATCGTTGGGTGCTACTGTATCGTTGGGTGCTACTGTATCATTGGGTGCTACTGTATCGTTGGGTGCTACTGTATCATTGGGTGCTACTGTATCATTGGGTGCTACTGTATCGTTGGGTGCTACTGTATCATTGGGTGCTACTGTATCGTTGGGTGCTACTGTATCATTGGGTGCTACTGTATCATTGGGTGCTACTGTATCATTGGGTGCTACTGTATCATTGGGTGCTACTGTATCGTGGGTGCTACTGTATCGTTGGGTGCTACTGTATCATTGGGTGCTACTGTATCATTGGTTGCTACTGTATCGTTGGGTGCCACTGTATCATTGGGTGCTACTGTATCATTGGGTGCTACTGTATCATTGGGTGCTACTGTATCGTTGGGTGCTACTGTATCATTGGGTGCTACTGTATCATTGGGTGCTACTGTATCATTGGGTGCTACTGTATCATTGGGTGCTACTGTATCATTGGGTGCTACTGTATCGTTGGGTGCTACTGTATCATTGGGTGCTACTGTATCATTGGGTGCTACTGTATCATTGGGTGCTACTGTATCATTGGGTGCTACTGTATCATTGGGTGCTACTGTATCGTTGGGTGCTACAGCCGTTGTGGTCAACAAGGGCACGAGAGGGGTTGTTAACAGTTTTGGGAGATACAGAGTTAGTCAGGTCGTGTCCTGGACACTCTTGGGGGACAGTCATCATCGTTTTCCTCACTGTCACCATCTTCACTATACTCGTCCTTCCTCACTGTCACCATCGTTCACTACACCCTTCCCTCATCACTGTCACCATCTTCACTACACCCTTCCCTCATCACTGTCACCATCTTCACTACACCCTTCCCTCATCACTGTCACCATCTTCATTACACCCTTCGTCCTCATCACTGTCACCATCTTCACTACACCCTTCCTCATCACTGTCACCATCTTCACTACACCCTTCCCTCATCACTGTCACCATCTTCATTACACCCTTCGTCTCATCACTGTCACCATCTTCACTACACCCTTCGTCTCATCACTGTCACCATCTTCACTACACCCTTCGTCTCATCACTGTCACCATCTTCACTACACCCTTCCCTCATCACTGTCACCATCTTCACTACACCCTTCGTCTCATCACTGTCACCATCTTCACTACACCCTTCGTCTCATCACTGTCACCATCTTCACTACACCCTTCGTCTCATCACTGTCACCATCTTCACTTCACCTTTTCGTTCTCATCACTGTCACCATCTTCACTACACCCTTCTTCTCATCACTGTCACCATCTTCACTACACCCTTCCCTCAACACTGTCACCATCTTCACTACACCCTTCCCTCATCACTGTCACCATCTTCACTACACCCTTCCCTCATCACTGTCACCATCTTCACTACACCCTTCGTCTCATCACTGTCACCATCTTCACTACACCCTTCGTCTCATCACTGTCACCATCTTCACTACACCCTTCGTCTCATCACTGTCACCATCTTCACTACACCCTTCCCTCATCACTGTCACCATCTTCACTACACCCTTCGTCTCATTACTGTCACCATCTTCACTACACCCTTCCTCTCATCACTGTCACCATCTTCACTACACCCTTCCTCTCATCACTGTCACCATCTTCATTACACCCTTCCTCTCATCACTGTCACCATCTTCATTACACCCTTCCCTCATCACTGTCACCATCTTCACTACACCCTTCCTCTCATCACTGTCACCATCTTCACTACACCCTTCCCTCATCACTGTCACCATCTTCACTACACCCCTCGTCTCTTCACTGTCACCATCTTCACTACACCCTTCCCTCATCACTGTCACCATCTTCACTACACCCTTCGTCTCATCACTGTCACCATCTTCACTACCCCTTCCCTCACACCCTTCCCTCATCACTGTCACCATCTTCACTACACCCTTCGTCTCATCACTGTCACCATCTTCACTACACCCTTCCCTCATCACTGTCACCATCTTCACTACACCCCTCGTCTCATCACTGTCACCATCTTCACTACACTTTCGTCTCATCACTGTCACCATCTTCACTACACCCCTTCGTCTCATCACTGTCACCATCTTCACTACACTCTTCGTCTCATCACTGTCACCATCTTCACTACACCCTTCCCTCATCACTGTCACCATCTTCACTACACACCCTTCCCTCATCACTGTCACCATCTTCACTACACCCTTCCTCTCATCACTGTCACCATCTTCACTACACCCTTCCCTCATCACTGTCACCATCTTCACTACACCCTTCCCTCATCACTGTCACCATCTTCACTACACCCTTCCCTCATCACTGTCACCATCTTTCACCACCCCTTCCCTCATCACTGTCACCATCTTTCACTACACCCTTCCCTCATCACTGTCACCATCTTCACTACACCCTTCCTCTCATCACTGTCACCATCTTCACTACACCCTTCCCTCATCACTGTCACCATCTTCACTACACCCTTCGTCTCATCACTGTCACCATCTTCACTACACCCTTCGTCTCATCACTGTCACCATCTTCACTACACCCTTCCCTCATCACTGTCACCATCTTCACTACACCCTTCCCTCATCACTGTCACCATCTTCACTACACCCTTCCTCTCATCACTGTCACCATCTTCACTACACCCTTCCCTCATCACTGTCACCATCTCACTACACCCTTCGTCTCATCACTGTCACCATCTTCACTACACCCTTCGTCTCATCACTGTCATCATCTTCACTACACCCTTCCTCTCATCACTGTCACCA